>JAXGGA010001056.1:30000-171543 GCA_038373865.1 Uloborus plumipes
TTGAAACATGACAACATTAAAGACGTGTTTCGCAAATAATTACTTCTAGTGTTTGAAATTTCAATACTTTGCATCTTGTAAATGTTTGAAATTTCTTAACAATTAGAAGTTATTTCAATATGTGCTACATTTAATTAGGTTGTTTATTTCTCATTTTAATTATTATCTTGTTCCAAAACTTGTCTATGAATTATTTCAAGTTAGATAGTCATTATTTGCTTATTGGTTATCACTGATTTTTTTCAAAAATATTAAAATTAAACAAATGAGCATATAATATTTCAAGTTAATGTTTGTTTTAAATGTTATTATTTTTGAAATATTTAATTAATATTCATCATTTTCTTTATCGTCTAAAATACTTAATGGCATAATTTATATTATTATAAGAAATAATTTTTAAGAAATAATGAGAGGTTTATCTTGCAAACTTTAAATTATCCCTCAATATGTTGATCTATGCATTTGTTCCCTAAATTTCCTATACTTTTGCCACATGCATTTTCAATTTCTTATCAGAATATTTTTAATTGCAGTAAATATGGCTCAAAGAATCTGATCTTGCAGCTAAAGGGCTATTTATCCAATTTTTTTTGGAGGGGCACAGGTACATATTCCTAGAGGGGGGGGGGAGTTCAACAATGTTTGAAGGGGTGTGCCCCAGCTCTGGGAGGGGGCAACACCGCGTTGAAGTAGTGCCCCTTTCGCAATAAATAGTGCCCCTTTCAGACACCAGCACCCTGCCCTTTTTTTCCTCTAGAGTGAACACTATATAAAGGCATGGAAAGTCCAAGATTTTAGGTTCCTGCTCCACTTATTTTCTGAGATACAGGCCCTCAAAGTTAGTCCCCCCACTCAAAATACTAAGGAACTGATGTTATCTAATCATTTTTTCTAAAAAATTGTACACATGCAATATAAAAGTATTAGGTATCTATGGCAACTAGTTACTCCAGGCATTCAGATAAAAAAATACTAGAAAATTTTTAATGAACATGACTAAGGTACAGGGCTCTTTGAAATTGCCACCACAAAAACTTGATTTTGCTAAAATTGAGAAATTTATTACAAAAAAAGGAAGTCATAACCAAAGGTTTACTCACTTTCTAGTAGTGTACAGATGTTTACTGTAAATATTTAAACAATGAATGACTTTTGTTTCTCGCAACTTCTTAGAAATATTTAAGTTTAACGACAAGCCACAAGGCAAAAACATAAGATTTTGGCCATCTTGGCAGCCATTTTTCTCATAAAGGGGGAGCAGTAGAAACTTTAATTTAAAAAAAAAAAAAAAAAGCTACTGATATGTTAGCTATTCATAGGAAAAGAGTTTACTTTTTGTTATTTCTTGCTTTAGGAGATATCCTCCTGACAGTATATGCATGTTTTTTGCGACAATCATATGCTCGTGTTCTCCCTCTCATAGACTTAAAATTAATTAAACCACAAAATAATGATACATTTATTAACAGCTGTATTATCTACTCAATATGTCATGAAATTTAATTTATTAAATCATTGAACAATAAATTAGATATTTGATGAAAACAAGAAATATAATTTCTCCGATGACTGAGCATTATGCATTCATAATCAAAGTATTAACTAAAATTTCTTCTTTAAAGATCAATTAAAATAAAGGAGCTCTAAATGTTTATCTCATAAGCAATTCCCAATCTTGTGATTGGGATGTTCCTGATTGTCTCTAAACAGAAGGATACCCTTGTTCTTTATTACTTTGTAGAAAATAGAATGAATGCTTCATGGTACCTATGAACTAGTATTTTAGTGAGTAAACTTATTCTTGTCAGTTCTTATCAGTGCACAGCACATGTCAGTTTTGTAAAGATCAGTATGGGAATAAATTAGTTGTACTAATTTTTATTCTTCAAGCATTGCTTTATGTCAAATTATTTATTTAATTATTTTGTAAATATTTAACTGTTAATGAGATAAAATGGATTTCAATGTTAAAATTAATAGTTCTTTATTACCATGCTCAGTTAGGAGCCCATCAAATGAAATTTGTCATAAAATATGCTACATCAAACAAAAAAGCCCTCTTTTATTTTCCTGATATTCATGTGATATTCAAGAAATTCTGCAATTAAAAACAGGAATATCCCAATCACAAGATTGGGTATTACTTATGAGATAAATATTTAGAGCTCCTTTATTTTAATTGCTTTTTCAAGAAATTATTTAGTACTTTATTACCCCCTTAGGAATGCATAATGCTCAGGCATCAAAGAAATTCTATTTCTTGTTTTCATCAAATATCTAATTTATTGCTTAATGATTTAATTAATTAAATTTCATGACATATTAAGTAGATAATGCAGTTATTAATAAATGTATCGTTATTTTTTGGTTTAATTAATTTAAATTTATGAGAGGGGAACACAAGCTTATGGTGGTCACGAAAAACTGTATGGTACACGAAAACATATACTGTTCGCAGGATATCTCCTAATGCAAGAAATAACCAAAAGTAAACTTTTCCCCTGTGAATAGCTAACATATCAGTAGCTTATTTAAAAAAAAAAAAAATTAAAGTTTTTACTGCTCTCCCTTTATGAAAAAAATGGCTGCCAAGACGGCCAAAATAGCATGTTTTCGCCTTATGGCTTGTCGTTCAGCTTAAATATTTCAAAGAAGTAAGAACCCAAGTTATGCATTGTGTAACTATTTACAGTAAACATCTATATACTACCAGAAAGTGAGTAAACCTTTGGTTATGTCTTCCTTTTTTTTGTAATAAATTCTTCAATTTTAGCAAAATCGGCAAAATCAAGTTTTGTGGTGGCAACTTCAAAGAGCCCTGTACCTTAGCAATGTTCATTATAAATGTTCTAGTATTTTTTTCTGAATACCTGGAGTAACTAGTTTTCATAGATACCTAACGCTTATATATTGCATGAGTCCAATTTTTTAGAAAAATTGATTAAATAACATTAGTTTCTTAGTATTTTGAGTGGGCGAACTAACTTTGAGGGCCTGTATCTCAGAAAATAAGTGGAGCAGGAACCCTAAAACTTTTCCATGCCTTTATATAATAAACCTGTGTGCGAAGTTTAAAGAAAATCCGGGTCAGTCATGCAACCAACTTTTCTTTTTTCAGGTAATTTGGAATGGAATCACTCATAGTATAAAATATTGATGAAATTTTTAAAAAAGAGAATTTTTAGGTTTTTTATAAAGTTTCATGTACTCTAACACGTTTTGGGTGTCACGCCCTGAAAGGTGGCTCCCCAGGCAATCCCCCCCCCCCATCCAGCCCCTTTTAAAAAGATATTAAAACTTCTTTGTTTTTAAAATTATTTATCATGAGAAACACTCAGCCTGCTTTTGCAAAAATAAAAGCTTTTGACTCATCTACTGTGTCTTTTCATTTTTATTGATATGAAATTGAGTTGTTTTCACAAAAATAAAACCACCATACAGCTTGCCAACTTTGAAAAGTTATCGGATTGCCCTTAGTTGACTTTTTTTCCATCAGCTTAGATTAAAAGTTGTTCTTAAAAAAAATAATAATAATAGCAATAATAATACAAATATAGGAAAAAGAAAATGTATCAATAATTGATTATAACAAAGCTTTAGAAGTTAGATGACTGAATAAAGGTAAACATGCTCAAAAAATTCACAACAAATAGCCATGAAAAATTTAGCTAAAGTTGAAAACAGTTTAAATGTTTTAGTGGTTGGGCATTTTTACTGAGAATTAATGCATGAACTCCTAAAGGTTTCTGATTTAAAAAATGTTAGTGTTTTCAAGGGATCAGAACACTCTCCAGAAGTTTAATTCCAAGAAAATGATTGAATAAGTGATAAAATGATTGGAATGTAGTCAGAGTACACAAACCTGTTCTGTTCCAAATCTACCAGCTTTACTATGCTTCTTTTCTGATTTGACGCCTAGATTTCCAACCCTAGCTTTTTAAATTACTCCTTGTGACTAAGACCAAAGAGATCCAAATGATGAATTTGTACAAGTAATTATTGTTTTAATTTTCGAATTTGAGTATGAACCCTTCGTAAAAACATAATGCAAGTGTGCACCTTTGATTAAAGAAATAGCTATAGAACTTAGTACCCATTGAATTCTTTCTACCAGTGCCTGCCCCAGCAACTTCATTTCTACCAAACTTAGGGCCTTTTTCTCATTTATGTTCTGTTGGCATTGATATTATTGTATTACTAGAGTGTCAAAACTTGGAAATATTAGAGGACACTCTATTAAATATTGATCAGTTTCATTTGCATTTATATTTATTGAGAAATCCTTTTTCTTTCAGGAAAGCACCCGAAATGGCTGTCACATCATATGAGCTTATGCCACAAGCAGATGGAGATGAGTCAACCCTGTTGTATGAGGCAGTGGCAGAAGGAAATGTTAAGAAAGTGAGGAATCTTCTTGCTGCAGGACTGAGTGCAGAGCATCAAGATCAAAATGGTTTTACACCTATCCACCTCGCTCTAATCAATCGTCAAGAACGTATTGCATACATACTCATAGATGCAGCCAACAACTACGATACACAAAGTGTTGATGGACGCACTGCCTTACATTTAGCAGTGCAGTATCGATGTATAGGAGCTGTGTGGAAGCTGATTGCCCTTGGGGCCAACCCCCACCTCCAAGACAAATATGGTTTAACCCCCCTTCATATTATTCTGCTTTGCGACATAAAAGAAGCTATAGATGTATTTTTGAATCCGCAATTTAAAAACGATATCAGGGACGAGCAGGGAAGAACACCGTTACATATTGCTGTTGAGTATCGATGTGATAAAGCAGTGAGAAAACTGATTGCGACAGGCGTCAATACTGGCCTCAAAGATACCAATGGCCGAACGCCATTGCACATCGCTGCAGTCTATCGAAAGGAAGTTGCAGCTGAACTCCTCATTGATGTGGTTAACAGTTTTGACACACAAGATGTAAATGGGAGAAGTCCGTTACATATAGCAGCTGGATATGGATGTCCCAATACAGTTAAGAAGCTGCTGGACAAAGGCGCGAATCCCTATTTACAAGATGCAAAAGGCCAGACCCCCATCCATTTTGCTCTAGCTAATGGGAAGGAAGAGGAGGCAGAAATCCTTATAGATAGAGGTACTTCAAATGATATCCAGGATGAAGAAGGTAGATCTCCTTTACATTGCGCCTTAAAGTCTGGACTTGGAGGAATCGCAAGAAAGCTTGTTAGAGCAAACGTCAACATTCATCTGCAAGATAAAAGTCTCTCGACACCCCTCCATGTCGCCCTAAGTTGTAGGATGAAAGATGAAGCCGAATTTCTTGTAGATCTGGATTACAATAACGACATACGAAATGCAGATAGAGTTACTCCTCTTCATCTTGCTGTACAACATAGATATGAGTATGTAGTAAGGAAATTGCTGATCAATGATGTGGATCCAGACATAAAGGGGAAGTTTAATCATTATTTACTGAGGTCAAGTGTGATGAGTAAAAATATCCTGAAAATATTCCTATCAATTTACGCTTGGAAGGGAATAACCATTGAATGGGCAGAGTTGAGCATTCTGCCCTATGAAAAGAAACGCTGCCTCAAAATACTGTCTGAATGTTATGAGCAAATTCAGCTGATGCGAGACACTAAAGTGAGTGGGACTACCCTCTCCTATTACGACTTTGCGAATGCACATGTGCACAAGGCAGCAGTGTCCCTTGAGAACGAAATCATTCGAAATGTTTTACTTCACTGTCCAGCTTTAGAGAACTTTCCTTACTACGCCGATTTGATTCTTCTTAAAATACGTAAAGCGGAAGAGAGACGAATCCTGACAGCCAAATGTGTGACCTGTTTTGCTCTCTTGTCCAGGAAGTTACCTTTTCTGTGTAGGATGAGTATCGACATTATCTTGCGTTATTTAGATAATCAAGACATGCAAAATTTTGTCGCTGCTTTCCAGTTTTAATCTTGAACATTGTATGATAAACTTTAAAACTACTTTGAATTCATGTCACAATTACGTTTGGAATTTTCAGAAGCATTATTAGTACTTCTTAACAAACTATGTTTTCTTACTGGTCTAAATTGTTGACGAGTAGAACTATTTTTATATTTTCACCAAAGTGTTCTTTGACTTACTAGCTATATGTATTCATTTTCCTGTTTCAATGTCTTACACTACATTCTTGTTTATTCAGCCTAACTGGGACCAAATGATATCCGGATAATGTGGATAGTTAGCTAATGAAGTCCTTAAACATGTAAACTTACTATGTAACGTGATAAAAAAAAAAGAAAAAACTGTTTTGAAAGACTTATGCAGAATTGTTTACAGGTCATTAGAAAATAATTTTTCAACAAAAAACTGGTCCATTGAATTGGTCCAAAAAATTGTCTTCCATTGCAAACGCGAGTGGCAATTGATTGGAGCACGATCACATGAACGTCATCATCAAGAGACAACAAAACTATGATTTGCTGTGTACTTATTATTGCATTCTAGACTATCATAATCGCATTCTAGACTATCATAAATTCTCCATGTGAACAAAAAATGAATTGGAGAACATCTTCAACTCAATCCATATAAATAAGGTTCTACTGTATTTTTTAACCTGCAGCAGTATTGTTTTCACTCTAAATTAAATATTGCATTATAGTACTTTTTTTTAAACTTTTGATCTTTAAAGTAGGAAATATTGTGAAAGACTGGTTTTTGTAATGAAAAATGAAAGTGCACGCAATACAAGTGATGAACAAAATTGTTTCAAATCTACATTTATTGTATTCTTTAAATTATGTGCTTATAAGATAAATTTTTAATAAATGTGTAATAGAGGTTATTTTTATGAAGAGTCCTGTCTTAGATTTTATATTACACACAAAGATATATAGTATATACGGTTGGACTTTGAAGACAGAAAGGGCTGCACGTACGTTGTATTGCAGTATAACTTGAAACTCTAAAATTTCATCACAATTAATTTTTGAAAACTGTATGCTTCGGTTGTGTTCTATATTGTCTGCACATCCTTGGAGCCAGTGATACATATCATGTCTCTTTTTGCGGAACTATGCAGATGCAAAGCTGCTTTAAATTGATTGCTAGAAGTGTGAGTGTGAGCATGCAAATGAGAAATTGTGAAGTTACTCTCCGTACTTTATATTCTTAGTTTCCAAAGAAATAGGAACCAATTTTCCCGAAGAGTACAATTTAAAAAATAATAATTTTGCTGAGTTATTCTGTAACTTAAAAAAAAAAAAATTATTATGAAAACCATTGGGTTCCCTTTTCCGAAAATAACTAAATTTTTGTTCAGTATCTTATATATTTCTTTAGCCTATTTTTCTGCTGTATAGCAGGGAGGCCCAAGTGCAGGGCTGGATTAACCCTATAAGGACGGCTGGGCCGGTTTCGGGCGGGTCAGATGAATGTCACTTGAGGCCTGAGACGACACAGAGTGTTCCATAGGGGTGTTGGGGTTTTCAGCACCGGGGTTATCACCGTCAATTGCCCCCTCGGCTAAAGACTAATAAAGCGATTGTCCTCGAAAGAGCTTTAGTACAATTACGAAATGCGCACAATATGGGAGTAGAGTATTGTTCGCGACATTGATAAAAGAGAGCTAAACTTGAGTGGTTCCTTGTATTTTCTGAAGTCAAATGTGAAACACAGACGAAAAATTAACTTTTATTTCTTCTATGCGCGTTAAAATGTTTTTTTTCTTAGTAATAATAAGTACCAAGTACAAACACATCTGAAACGAAAATAGGATAATAGGCTAAGAAGAGATGCTCATAGTATCTTTGTTCAGGAATCAGTAGACATTTTTTTGCTGCTTGCTCTACACTTTTATCCCTTCTCGGAAATGCTCCCCCCCTAACATTTTAACAAAAATATCAGCTAATTTTTGTCCAGTTTGAGGAGTACACGTGTCTGTCTGATTTTGTATAGACACCTGTGCAGGAAGGAAAAAAAAAGAGAAGACTTTAAGAACATAACTAAATTTTTGTTCACTATCTTATATATTTCTTTAGCCTATTTTTCTGCTGTATAGCAGGGAGGCACAAGTGCAGGGCTGAATTAACCCTATAAGGACGGCTGGGTCGGTTTCGGGCGGGTCAAATGAATGTCACTTGAGGCCTGAGACGGCCCAGAGTGCTCCAGTGGCGTATATAGGTTTAATTTCGGAGGGGGCCCATATAATCAAGCTTAGCCCCCTCCCCCAACTTTCTTTTTTTTTTCGCAATTACTGTAAGCAGTGGCGTAGCTACAGCTTCTGCCGCCCGGGGCGGATCTTCAATTTGCCCCCCCCCCCTTATTTAAACGTACGTAGACTTTATTATTTAGTCTGAGCAACGAAGAGTGCTGGAAAATCGTACTCCTGGGTCAATATTTTAATCTAGTAACAGGATCATTGCTCACCTACGATTTTCATCTCAAAAGATGATCATACGCAAAAAAAGCAACTAGATTTTGAAAAAAATTCTAAAAAAATATAATAAAAATTTCGTATTAACAATTTTATCAACGAAATCTTCAGGACGGGATCTTCAGGAAAAGGAAATTAAATTTATTAGCAAGTCAAAGATCAGAGTTTATGGTTTATACATCGTTTAAAGAATCACAAAGCATTTTTCTTCATGAAAATACTTCATTATACTAACAAACAGTGATGTAACAAGACATTTCTAGAAATTCAAGTTGGTTCACTTTTAAAACATGAACAACATTAAAAACATTAAATGAGCATAGCAAGTAGTTTTAATCCATCCATTATATTAAAATTATATCGCTCATCTTTTAATTAGTGAACATGAAATAAAATTAAACATATACATACATTAAATTGTTTATAATGTAAATTTTCTTCAATTATAAGTTTAGAAATACATTTTTTATCTAAGTCAGAACTTATGGCTCTTACACATTTTGTGGAATCACAAAATAAGTATAAGAAAATATCCTGATTAACAAAGCGCTCCGGCAATCTACATAACTATGATGAATGCAATGGGAACATTAGATATTTTTAGTATATATGAGAGAAATAAATATGAAATAAGTATAGTAATCAATAAGTAAGCCTTTTGTCACACTGATTCCCGATTTTTGCAACGCTCAGAATTTTAATTCAAAATCAAAACTATGCTAAATGTATTTAAAAATCGAAACTGAATGAAATAAAAATATTTCTTCACATTACACTTATTAAATGAGAAATAAACGTGAAATAAGTATAGCAAGGAAAAATTATTAAATTGCTACTGAAATCTGAGTGTCTACACCTCATAGTCCAGTCAAATTAGACATTAAAATCGCAAATCGCGATGTAGTTCTGAATTTTTAAGATGTTGTTTGGTCCCTTAAGGTCCCAAAGCAGAATACTGCTAAATTTGGAACGTACGTCGCAGAACAGATACTTGCACTGCAGAACAATTCTGTTCAAATGTAAGTAAAAAATTTCTGCAGAGAAGGCAGATTTTCTGCAATAAGTTTTTATAACTAAAGTAATAATTTTGCAGAAATTTAGTAAAAATTCTGCAGATTTCTTCATATTACGTTTACTAGGCAGAAAATCGAAAGGTCGAATTTTTGCGACTTTTTCACGAAATTTTCTGAAATCTTCATTTCATGCTTTTTTTTGCAGTTAAGACTGTGTACTAAACAAATAAACAAATATTCCTTTCATGGACCTGTATGACACAGTTTTAATTTTAGGATCACTTTTTAAAAAAGGTCATGTTTCTATGCTTACAGTGCTTGAAGTACTTGCAGAACAATTTTGGTCGAATGATTTTACGTTGCAGAACATCACAAAGTATTTTGCTTTGGGGCTTTAGGGTATCGTAAATCTAAGTTTGCACCTTTCTAAGACCTGTGCTTCCTGCGAAACTCGCGAAAAACTGCGAAATTTTCGGACATTTTTCAGTTTTTCCTTTCTAACTCCTAAACTATGCAACTAACTACTAAACTATGCTATCGTACTTCAAAAAATTGAGTTTTTTTTTTTTTGCGAAAAGTGAAAAAATTATGCTTCTATCAAATTTTAGAGCAAATATCGACATAAATTCCTATTCTACAATACAAAAAATGAACATGTAATTACAACACATTTAATCAGCTTACATTCAAGCCCAAATAGTAGTCTGTAGGCTCAATATTTCGTTTACAATCGCGAAAACTAAATATTTAAAATTTTAAGAAATGAGCAAAATCGTTTCCTTGTAAGAATAGGGGGGGAGAGGACAATAAAAAAATGCATAGAATGGTATTAAAAGGGTAACACTATATTAAAACATTATTTTAAAAATTAAAAAAAAAAACTTTACAGGTCATTTTCACTCATTTTTTTGCTATTTTTATGATGGTTCTTGTTGGCTGTGGTCTTATCCTAACTTTTTTAAGATTTTCCCCTATCACTCTTGAGCTATGCAACTTTTGATGATACGTGTGCATACCCATTTTGAAGAACACTAAATTTGCAACAATTTAAGCTCAAGTGGAGTTCTGTAGGACGAATAGTTTAGGCGATATCGTACTTCAACAATTTGTCATTTTTTGCGAAAAATGAAATAAATATGCTTCGATCATATTTTGAACCTAATATTGACATAAGTTCTCATTCCACAAGACAAAATATAGACATTTAATTACAGTATATCTAATCGGCTTTCATTTAAGCTTAAAAAGAAGTCTGTATATGTTCAATATTTCATTTACAATTGTGAAAAAACAAATACTCGGAAATTGAAATTGTTTTTGAGAAATGAGAAAAATTGTTTTCTAATAAGAATAAGAGCGCACTGGACACCAGAAAAATGCAGAGTTGTATAAAAAGTGTAACACTGTATTAAAATATTATTTTCAAAATTAAAAAAAAAAAATCTTACAGGTTAATTTAGCTCAATGTTTTTCTTTTTTTTCTTTTGTGGGTCTTTATTAGCTGTGGTCTTACTACGAAGCTGCAGAAAAGGAAGGTTGTCTTTGTTTTGGATCCAGATGTTCATGTCAGGATAAGACCACAGCCAACAAGAACCATTATAAAAATCGCAAAAAAATGAATGAAAATGACCTGAAAAGTTCTTTTTCAATTTTAAAATAACATTTTAATACAGTGTTACCCTTTTAATACAGCGTTACCCTTTTAATACCCTTCTACGCATTTTTTTACTGTCTACTGCGACTGCCCTCCTATTCTTACTAGGAAACGATTTTGCTCATTTCTCAAAATTTTAAATATTTATTTTTCGCGATTTTAAAGGAAATATTGAACCTACAGACTACTGTTTGGGCTTGAATGAAAGCACATTTTATTCAAAAGTTGCATAGTTTAGGAGTTATAAAGGAAAAACTGAAAAATGTCCTAAAATTTCGCAGTTTTTCCCGAGTTTCGCAGCAAGCACAGGTTTTAGAAAGGTGCAAACTTAGATTTACACTACCCTAAAAGACCCAAACAACATATTAAAAATTCAGAACTACATCGTGATTTGTGATTTTAGCTCTTTTTTTTTGCATAGATTGACTGGACTTTCAATGAAACTCTATAACTTTGCTTGGTTATTTTTTTCCGTAACGTCTGTATCTTGTTGCCGCCCCAATATTGCTTGGTTGTTATAAAAATTTATCCTTTTCTCTTTATTGCGAACCCTATAAGGCATGCTAAAATTCCCATAGTTCCTTGCGCGCTGGGTGTTAAGCACTTCCGGTTATTCCACTGCTGGCTTTTGCCGTTGTTTTGTCTGAGTAATAGAACACATAAACCTTAAAATGCCATGGAATTGCTGCGTCCCTCAATGTTCTGCAACCTCCAAAGCTTGTAAGGAATTATGTTTTCATTCATTTCCAACGGATTCAAGTGAAAAAAAAAAAAGAAGATAATATCTATTCGTTTTTCAAAACCCCTAGCAAGTACGCGAAAGTTTGCAGCAGGTATTTTAAAGAAAGTGACTTCTTGACCAAGAAAACCGGTAAGTGTATGTCATTTCTGTTTTATGCAATTCAGATAGTGAATTTGTTTTGGTGATATTGATAGAATTAGATACATAGTATGTAAATAAAATATAAGAAATGGTCCGACTCAATTTTTGAATGTTGTTCTTATAATTCCCCTCCTCTATAACTTTGCTTGGTTATTTTTTTCCGTAACGTCTGTATTTTGTTGCCGCCCCAATATTGCTTGGTTGTTATGAAAATTTATCCTTTTCTCTTTATTGCGAACCCTATACTTGAGGACGTCTGTGTCTCGATGGCGCCCTATGCATTTGCTTCGCAATTCTTTGGTTTTTACTTTTTTTCTTCTCGTATAAAGCCTCTGTCCCGATGCCGTCCAGATTTCACACTTTCATACGTTTTTTTTTTTCCCTCTTGTTGTTCCCTTTTTTTATTTTTTATTTGTTTAGTAGTGCATGTGGTTTGCTTGCGACCTTCTCATTTTGTCTCATTTTGGCGCCCCCTCAAAAGTGCCGTCCGGGGCGGACCGCCCCCCACGCCCCTCCCTAGCTACGCCACTGACTGTAAGACTAAATTTTCAAATTGAATTAAAATATTGTAATTTTTGGAAAAGATAGAAAATTACGAAGTTTTAGATTCCCTCCAAAGCTTTTTTCAAAATTGAAATTATTTATGCTACCTTTGATAACATTGGAGGATCAAGACTCCTCTAGGAAACTTACTTAAACTTAAATTGTAAACACGCAATTTCAGGCTATCTTTAATGACGTTAAAGGAATTGAAAAGATTCGGGGCATCTCTCCTGAAATATTTTGACACTGAAGCACAACTCAGGATATATTTCTTCATGATAGAGTAAAAGAAAAGAAGATGAGTTTTTTTTTTTTTTTTTGAACAGAAGTCTCATTTAGTTTATCTTTGGGAAGTTCAAGTTCAAAGACCCTCCCCTGAGAGATTTCCGATATATAGATGCGCAATTTCGCGTTCTCTTTGGAGACGTTAAGAGACAAAAAGTGGTTAGGGATCTCCCTCCGAAAATTTTCAAAATTGAAACCTTAAGCTATCTTTACTTTAGATCATCTTTGGTAGAAACGTTAGCAAGGCATATCTCCCGAAATGTTTCGAAATTAATGTTTTAAAAACATTTTTATTTAGATTATCTTTAATACCGTCAAGAGAAGAGGCAGGATTCGGGCGCTGTTCCCCAAAATTTTGCGGCATTGAAACTTCAAGAATGCAATTTTAAGCTCTATTTTTGAAACTGAAGGTTCAAAATTTTACTTTTAGCAGAAGTGCCCATTACCCCCAAGAGCAAAAACTTATCATCCAAGAATTCCACGAAGATCCCTCTAAAAACGAGAGCCTCACGTGAAAGAAAAAGAAAACACACTTTTAGAAACCCCCCTTAAAAATAAGTCAATTGTGCCGCTTACGCCATAGTTCTTGATAGGAGCAACTGCTTTTAGGCTTTATCTGACATCATTTAGGATAATCAAAGGATTTAGAGACTCTTCCGAAAATTTTTGAGCATAGAGACTGTAATTCGGAAGGTCTCTCTTTTCTAAAAACACATTTTAGAGCTAAAGACTATAGAAAAGTAAGGAAGGATATTAACTACCGTTAACTGTTTGAATTTTAAATCTCTAAAATGCCATTTGAGGCACTGTTTGACCAAGATTCGAAGAAGAAGCGGGAAAAGAATTCTCTTCCGAAAATTTTTGGATATTGAAGTCTTGAAGTCGTTGTAAAAGCGAAATTTTTACGATCTCTTTTGACTCTTTAAGGGGGGTTATGAGCCTTCTTTGAATTTTATGCTTGGCGGATATACGGGCCTCGACTTCTTACCCTAAACCGGCCACTGAGAGGCACTCTATTCTTTAATTTCACCACTGGTAAAGAGATTGAAAATTACGTGCCCCTTCTAGCTCGGCCGGCTTGAACTTCTACCTCTTTTCGATTTTTTTTGTTTTTTCTTGTATTGTTCAGCTGAAAGCTTGGAAATTATTTGTGAAAAAACTAAAACCGAAAATGATTGCACTTTATTTTAAATTTCTTGCTGGGAGGAATACTTACACTTTATTTCAAATTTCTTGCCGGGGAGGAATGATTACACTTTATTTTAAATTTATTGAGTGTAGCATTATTTTAAAGACTCTTATTACCTGACTGAATAGAAAAAAGGGGGAACGAGAAGAAAGAGAGAAATGTAATTTGATGACTAATAATCTACATGTGTTGAATATTTTTCATTTAAAGATTTCTATTCAAAATGATTAGGATATTTTCTATGCTTTTTCTAATTGAAATATCTTCATTTTCACAAGACACGTTCTTTTTTCTCTTGAGTAAAGCGTAAGGGCTTCCTGACCCTCTTGGGTTGCACCACTGCCTGGTGCCATCTAACGAATTATTATTAGCGATAATAATTTATTTATGTATTTCAAGCTAAAAGTATGTAAATAATTTAAGAGCAAACTTAAACCGAATAATAATAACTACCTTTATTTAAAAAAAAAAAAAAACGGTTTTTGGGGAGGGGGGGGTATAGGAGGAAAAGACCCTCTGTGGCCCTCCTTTATATACACCTTTGAAAACAATGTTAATAGAGAGTGGGCTTTTTTCTTAAGGATATTTTTTTTTTTTTTGAGCAAACACGAGCTGAACACCTACTTTTGAAAAAATCTTTCTCAATTTCGGCCCCCCCCCCTTAAATACGCCCTTGGAGTGCTCCATCAAGTCATTCAGAAGGCGTAGGGGAAAGGAGAGTCATTGTCAGTTATCCCCTTCGCTAATTGCTTATCTCCAAGGCGTTTGAGAGTATTGTGCCGAATTGAAACTTTTTTCCTACTTTTGTTTCGTTCCCTCTGAATATATTGTAACGAGTCCGTAGCACCTTCAACTTTCTTAAATGAGCATTCCAATCTTGAAGAAGTAACTATAAATTTATTTACAAGTATGTACACTTATTTACAATAGCAGCAGGAAACAATTGCTAAACATCCAGCAATTAGGTAGCAAACAGTACACTGTACTCTCAACAGTCACTCAGCACCACGTATCCAACGTAAACAGTAATTAAGAAAATTACAAAAGCAAAACAACCATTCGCCCAGGCGAATGAAAACGAGCCTCTCAGAAATCCAACCTGAGAAAAACTAACTGTATTCAAGGCCGGCTATTTATACTCTGAACGAAATTTCGACAACGTTCTAGCAAAATCCGGAGTATTCTGTTCATTCGTAACTTTATAATCCATTCAAGAAAGTTCTAGCGATAAAAAGAAAAAAAAAAGCACACTCAGCACGAAAATGTCTTCATGCTTATCAAATGTAGGGCAAGTGTAAAAATTACAAAGTGTTACAGGGTCGGTATACAAATGGCAGAAGTGACATCTTCAGATACTGTTGCAATATGTCGCCAGATAAAACCAAAACTAGTGAAAATGATGCAAGGCAAAAACAACAACTATTTACAAGATTTGTAATATTGCTCCCTTCCCAATGACTGCACGTCCCGGGCAGTACAATCCCCAGAAAAGGAAGAAAGGGAAAATTTACAGATGCACACATTACGTGATAACCAATCGTAAACAGGATAAACAATAACAATGAGAACATGAAAGAAACAATAACATTGATAAAGTAATATTACACACAATTAAAGGCAAAAGTTATTAACAAAATTTACAAACAAATTACCATGGTAGCTTTAGATTTACTTTACGAACTATGGCCATAGTATGGGGCTAGCCGATCATAATGGACAACCCTAGGTTTTGAATGTGATGACTTCTGGATCCTCACTACGACGTCGTTCAGCCGATGGAGGACTGTGTAGAGTCCATCCCAATGCGACTGCAATTTGGGTGACAGACCTTTACGTCGGATGGGATTCCATAGCCATACCTTGTCACCTTCTTGAAAGTCATGGCCAGTGGACCTTGTGTCGTATCGGGTCTTCATCTTCTCCGTCGCGATGTTGATTCGCTCCCGTGCGAAGTGATGAACGTCTTCCAACCGGGCCTGGAGATCCTGGACGTACTCCTCAGGCGATGAAGGCGCATCTGGAGGGAGACCAAAGACGAGAACACAAGGTAGCCGAAGCTCTCGACCGAAGAGCATCTGCGATGGGGAATATCCGGTGGTCTCGTGGACAGCACTACGATCCCTACAAGCAAAACTTCTTGCAACAATCTTGACGGATCTTGATATCGTATTGACGGCGTCAAGATTGCGTATTTAATCTTGCATAAAGATTGCACAAAGATTGTTTAACCAAGATTTTTATTCCAATCTTTATGCAATCTTACATACATCTTGGCTTTTCAATATTGATTTCGTCTTGCAATATCAAGATTGCATCCATCTCGTCAGCGTCAAGAATGAAAAGAATATTCTTGATATCTCATTGTCGCCGTCAAGATCATTAGCGCGCACAATAGGAGAGAGCTCCATGGGAGAGAAGCGCATGCGCGGAGTTTTACACCCGGCATTCCGGTTTTTTCCTTCAATACGAAGCGAGCGCTGCACGTGGAGACGTGGATACGATTTAGGCTTCGTTAAAATTCGGTTGCTTCATTGTTGTGTGCAATATTATTGCTTTTTATTTGTGATCCTATTACTGCATTTATTCAATGACGCTGTGTTATACAATCCATATCGCGACCGATTAGCGATCAATTGCAGAAATGGGTGTCAATAAAGATTTTCGTTCCTAAACGTGGCTTACAACAAGGGATTACACGCAAAGATTTTATCATAACCACTCTTCAAGCTCACGAGTAAGCTAAATTTTATTCATTAACTATTGATGTTATTCTTTAAGATAAATTGATTTTTTGTCTAAACAGTATTTTTAAAGCTGACATCAATCTAGAATGTAACTTAAATTTTTTGTTGGTTATCTCGGTACAATTAATGCTCCTCAATTAATTCTAATTAGGCATTTTATGTCTTTGTATTAAATAAAAAAATCATAAATTTAAAAATAAATCAAATATTGCACCATATTTTTATCAAACCCACTTCTATTAAGCATAAGTAATAATAATAATATGAAGAAGAAGAAAAGAATTAATATTGATCTTAAAAAATTCAATTAAAATAAATTCAAAAACAATCAATTAAGATAAATAAAGTTATAACTAAGTACTTAACACTTTTTTGAAGTCTGCAAGCTAAAATGAAACATCAGATTTAAGATGTAAAGTTTAATCGTAAGTTAATGTAGACATTTTCAGTAAATACAATTAAATTGCAATTAGAATAAACAAAAATATCTTCATGTGAATTTCCGATTATGTGTCAGCCTTACAATATTCTTCAGCTGGAAAAATAATCAATATTGAAGAATAACAGGAATAGATTAAGAATGAAATTTAATTCGTGAATTTGAAATGAAAATAAAGAATGGAATTTACTTCCTGAATTTGAAGCGAAAATAACAAAGAAATAATACTAATAATAATAATAAAAACACCCTGCAAACGTACTGATTTTGCACTGCATAACAATACGTGTGCAGGGTGACAAAAGCTGCATACAGACTAATTTCACACTAACCACTTCTTGCATGCAGATTGATTTCACACTGCTATGCCAGCAATTTGATGCTTAAAGGCAGAGCCCACCCTGGCATTCGACTGACATAAGGCTGCATACACCTTGACAGTCAACATTGGGGCAAGTCGCTGACAGCTCTTAGAGAGTAACATAACATTATCCAGGCAGCATTTAGGCAAGATTAGATTGGCCGACGCGTTAACCTGTATGCAATCCTGAGGCAAGATATTTTGCTTGCTGGGCCCTACAAGCAAAACTTCTTGCAACAATCTTGACGGATCTTGATATCGTATTGACGGCGTCAAGATTGCGTATTTAATCTTGCATAAAGATTGCACAAAGATTGTTCAACCAAGATTTTTATTCCAATCTTTATGCAATCTTACATACATCTTGGCTTTTCAATATTGATTTCGTCTTGCAATATCAAGATTGCATCCATATCGTCAGCGTCAAGAATGAAAAGAATGTTCTTGATATCTCATTGTCGCCGTCAAGATCATTAGCGCCCAATAGGACAGAAGCGCATGCGCGGAGTTTTGCACCAGCATTCCGGTTTTTTCCTTCAATACGAAGCGAGCGCTGCACGTGGGGAGACGTGGATACGATTTAGGCTTCGTTAAAATTCGGTTGCTTCATTGTTGTGTGCAATATTATTGCTTTTTATTTGTGATCCTATTACTGCATTTATTCAATGACGCAGTGCTATACAATCCATATCGCGACCGATTAGCGATCAATTGCAGAAATGGGTGACAATAAAGATTTTCGTTCCTAAACGTGGCTTACAACAAGGGATTACACTTAAAGATTTTATCATAACCACTCTTCAAGCTCACGAGTAAGCTAAATTTTATTTATTAACTATTGATGTTATTCTTTAAGATAAATTGATTTTTTGTCTAAACAGTATTTTTAAAGCTGACATCAGTCTAGAATGTAACTTAAATTTTTTGTTGGTTTTATCTCGATACAAT
Source organism: Uloborus plumipes (assembly GCA_038373865.1). NCBI lineage: Eukaryota > Metazoa > Arthropoda > Arachnida > Araneae > Uloboridae > Uloborus > Uloborus plumipes. Next base: position 48,476 of record JAXGGA010001056.1, read on the forward strand.
TAATGCTCCTCAATTAATTCTAATTAGGCATTTTATGTCTTTTGTAGTAAATAAAAGAATCATAAATTTAAAAATAAATCAAATATTGCACCATATTTTTATCAAACCCACTTCTATTAAGCATAAGTAATAATAATAACATGAAGAAGAAGAAAACAATTAATATTGATCTTAAAAAATTCAATTAAAATAAATTCAAAAAAAAATCAATTAAGATAAATAAAGTTATAACTGAAGTGCTTAACACTTTTTTGAAGTCTGCAAGCTAAAACGAAACATCAGATTTAAGATGTAAAGTTTAATCGGAAGTTAATGTAGACATTTTCAGTAAATACAATTAAATTGCAATTAGAATAAACAAAAATATCTTCATGTGAATTTCCGATCATGTGTCAGCCTTAAAATATTCTTCAGCTGGAAAAATAATCAATATTGAAGAATAACAGAAATAGATTAAGAATGAAATTTAATTCGTGAATTTGAAATGAAAATAAAGAATGGAATTTACTTCCTGAATTTGAAGCGAAAATAACAAAGAAATAATAATAATAATAATAAAAAAACACCCTGCAAACGTACTGATTTTGCACTGCATAACAATACGTGTGCAGGGTGACAAAAGCTGCATACAGACTAATTTCACACTGTCATATCAGTGTATCCTGCCATTTTAATGTCAAGATAATGTGTATGCAGGATTACAATAGCTACCACTTCTTGCATGCAGATTGATTTCACACTGCTATGGCAGCAATTTGATGCTTCAAAGGCAGAGCCCACCCTGACATTCGACTGACATAAGGCTGCATACACCTTGACAGTCAACATTGGGGCAAGTCGCTGACAGCTCTTAAGAGTAACATAACATTATCCAGGCAGCATTTAGGCAAGATTAGATTGGCCGACGCGTTAACCTGTATGCAATCCTGAGGCAAGATATTTTGCTTGCTGGGTGGATACTTATCACCATTGTTAACACTAACATTTTGCATGTGTGAAATTGCTCGATGCAGGGTAATTAATTCAATTAGTGAATAAATATTTTTCTCAGAACTATTATTTGCTGTCCTGCATGAGTTATAAAGTTTTACGAGGCAAGTACGGTATGGTACTTGCATTCTTGAGCTACCATGTCAACTTGCACCAACTCAGCAGTGAGCATACCTTTTATCAATACGCAATTTCGTATTTCCTGTTAAGTGATTTCGTCAGAACTAGATGTAACTCCTGTCCATTTTCACCAGGCTTATGACAAAAGAAACACAACTCTGGAAAGGATGAAGTGCATTTCTTTCTCTTCAGCTGAACTGAAGCCTCTTCTTCAAAATGTTCACTTACGTGGCGCTCTTCAAAAGCTTGCCTTTCTTTTTCTTTCTTCAGCTCTTCTGACTTTTTACTGTTATATCTCAAGCTACAGATTTATGCCACATATCCCTCTTTCCAATAAATGTTTCCTTATACAAATAATTTTTCAAATTTAAATCGACCTACATTTACAAAGGCTGATAATTTGCCTAAATTTTGCCTGCTTTGATAGGTTTTCGGACATTGTTTCATACCCTCGGTACAGGTCTGATTCATTTAAAGTTGCTGCAGGGCACAATAGATTTTTTGGACTTAATTTTGGACAGAAAATAAATTTTACTCTAGTTAATACCTGTTGTAATAATTTTGGTAAAAACAACATTTTCTGGGGTACTTGCCATTTAAACTTTCAGACTTTAACTTTAATTAAAATAAATGCATTTAAAACAATGCTTTTGAACGAAAACCATAGGACTATGAGAAACCGTAACTTGTAAAAATATGGCCATCTTTCCTCATCTTGATCCATATAAATAGCATTTACGGGAACATATGAACATTGAACAACATGTTACCAAGGACTAAAACGCAACATAGATTCTAATGAGAGAATGAATAGGAATATTTCTATAGAAAAGGGACATATTACCACGGTTTAGCAATTACTGTAGTAGCGTAACTACAACGATAAAGAGAAAACAAAAATTGTAGCATACCTATAATTACAAAATGTTCCTTTTAAAATGATCCATAATAAGTAATTGTCCCTCTCCGAACTCTAGTTTATGCGGATAAAATGTCTTTCGTGAACAATAAGGGCGAAAGATTAGAGAGGGAAGTGAAGAAACATGCTTATTTTTTAAAGAAAATAAATTATTTTTTTTACATTTTAGGGAAAATTCAGCGCATAAGTGAACTATTTAGCTTAAGAGCGATGCACAAACGAATGATACTATCATTATTTTGCTATGAAATGTGCTGGGACCATTTAAAATCGTCGTATAAGTGAAAAAGGCGCATAAATGACCCGGCGTATTTAGTGAGAGTTCACTGTACTTGGCCAAGGGCCCTGAGATATCTTTAGCCCTGTACTAGAGTCCTATATGAATACGTAGTATTCAGAGTACGGACAACAGGGTATCACTTTTCTATTGGTGGATGCATTGTTGAGTCCGCCGCAGGCTATGTCGCTTTTTCTCTCGTAGCTTTAACATGGAGCGGCCGATAGTAGTGTAAAAAAACATTTTTTTCGGATAATTAAAGGCGAGTAAAACTTTTTTAATGCTTATATTACTATTCTATAATGTCTAAGCTATACGTATGTAGCTTTATTTTAGAGATTCTACTGGTATTTCTTTAATTATAACGTAGTTAAAATAGAAACATGCTTCCCAGTGTGTTATTTACCATTCTAATACATTATTTTGGTCTATTATTCTTACTATTTCTCTTTGAACCGATAGTTACGATTATAAACTTATTGAAAAACATTACTTTGAGCTAAGGGAAAGTTTAAATTGTGTGAAATTAATTTATTTTCACGAACGCTCTTATCTTTGCTTTGGCGCGGTCTGTTCATGCTTGGCGACGAGTGGAAATTGGGAAGTAAGCGAGCATAAATATTGTGATGTGTGTTCATGTTGCGCTTTTTTTTTTTTTTCTTATTCTAGTGAATGCTAGCTGATTCTGAAACCCAATTCAAGTAAGAATTTCGTTACGATTATTACTTTTCCTGTTTACTTCATTGATCAAACTGAATATTTAACCAATTTTAATGTCCCTGAGCGACGAATTGTCCAAGTTGAATTTTTTCTAAGCAACATATAAGTACTTGGTGCCGGATTGTTTTTTTTTTTCTTTTGAAAATATGTGTGGATGAAAGCACATTCTTTTGAAATTGCAGAATTATCAATGTTTGCTTCTGTGTGCTTTATCAAAAATTCCAATGGTGAAACTAGCAATGACCACATGAATTTACTGTAGCATTTGCGTTTGATAAGAAACACATCGCTTTGCTTAAAATTCAGACTTCATTTTTCTATTTCAAAAAATAAGAGTTTGAATCAAAACCTGTGACAATTTATGTTTCAGTGTGAGAATTAGTATTTTTCTTGTTTATTTCATAGGCAGAAATGTATTTATTCATCAATTTGAATGTTCCTAGAAACTATAAAACTCCAAAAGTCTCTTCATACAATGAATTTTAAGAAAAATGATGTCATGTTAAGGATTTAGCAAAATTGGTGAACAGCGAAAAATGTTTATATGAATTTTTAATGCTTGCTACTTTGTTTTGAAGACATTTCATAGTTTGTGAAATGTTTATTACTTTATATTTGTAAAATCATTGAAAACTTGAGTTTTTATGAGAGAATCTATTTTTTATTTAAAATAACTATGAGCTTAGGTAAAACGCATTTTATATCATAGCAGTGATTTCCAAAGTCTAGCCCGCCATGTTGCGAGCAAAATACAATTGGTTCATTTAACTATTTTTTCTAATATGTTTATGCGTTTGTTTGTTTGCTTTTTCTGTATAATTATTTATTCATGTTCTGTATATTTTTAGAGCTTTAGTATTCATTACACAACATTATTATTGTGAGCTATGAAAATAAAAATTTATTCAAAACTCAATTAGGAATCAAAATGCTATCACCTTACTTCTACAATCTTCTGTTTATATATGAATCCGAAAGGCCAATTTAGCATTCGATTTTAGAAATAAATGTCATACATAACATACCACAATATAATATGCCATATAAAATATTATTTTAAGCTTAGAGAGGTGTGTTAAAATCAAAGTTCTTGGAAGTTTTACTGACGTTTTTAATTCAAATAGTGTTACTCGTCCTTCAATTTAATTATTTTTTACGTTTTAGCAGTGTAGCACCACGGACCCCCCTGGCATAGACTCAAGGACCCCTGGGGTCAGCGGACTCATATTATGGGAAACTCTGCCCCAGGGTATTGAAATAAATATTTGAAAGAGTAAAGGTATGTGCAAACTTGCATTGTTGTAAGCTGCCGCATTTATATACTTAATACTGTGCTTTTTTTTTTTTTTTTGTAAACATTCTGGTTTGCAGAAGTAGGAGTTGAATATTTTTAATTTCCTGCAAAGAATTTCTTGCTCTTTTATTGATTGTTGAACTTTTAAAGTGTGCACAGCACAATGATTCCATTATTTATTACATTATAGGATGAAATGTAGTTTTTCAGAAAATGATCTCTCAATAAATACAGAAAAATACTGATAATTTATTTTTAGAGTGGCATAAAGATGATTGAAATAAAATTTTGTTGCCCTTAAGAATTTCATCCTGGGTAGATCCTAATTACTCCACAGGCGGCTAGTGCATCAAAAAAGTGGGGGTAGGGGGGGTAAAAATGAGGAAGGGGGCCAGCATCTTTATTACTGCCTTTTTCTATTGCAACTATTCGACTACATTATTGATTTTTAATTTTTCTGAATAAATGATCTCTAAAATATGACAAATACAGACACAAAAGTCAAGATGGATGACCACCGTCGACTCCATTTGTACGAAATGACATGAAAAAAAGACTATTTTTGGAATAATCAGCTTTAATTTTCGTGGAATAAATCAATCGACTGAGCAAAAAATTCTTTTTTCAACTGATTATTACTTAATAACTCTAAGAAGTGAAGGGGCAAGGTCTCTTTACTTTTGGAAGTGAGGGGGCAGTGGCCCCCCTGTGCGAGTGCGAGCCGCCTATGGATTACTCAATAAGCCAATTAGGCCATGGCCTATGGCCACAACAATTTAGGGGCCTCCAAATATCTAAAATTGTGTTATTCATTGGCTAAAAATTTTTTATTCCACACGTAAGAATTGTAAAGCTTGAGTATAGGGGCCCAAAGAAGTATTTGGCCTCAGGCCCCGTGATGTCTTAATCCAACCCTGACCCTAAAATATTTCCTGTGCCCTGTTTTCCTTTAAGAAAAAACGAGGCACATTAAATATTTTTATGTGCCTTTAATGCTTGCTGGTAGTTTTAATGGAATTTAGAGGAGAGAAACCATTTAGTATGATTTTCCATCAAATATTGTTTAGTTTATGTATGTAAAATCATTATGAAAATGAATTTTATTGTTAAATTATTTATGCATAGGCTATTGGCATGGAAATCCCATCTCGGTGAACAACAGAACATCTATTGCCATGGTTTGCTGGATGTACATCAAGGACTAATCGTGACGACACAGATTGCATAGTGTAACTTGATTCGTGTAACTTAAGCTACAGATTCGGTACTGGGCCCATGCCCCATGCTTTTATCTGAATCAAAAGTATAAGCTTGTCTCAAAAAATTATAGCCGCACTATCCTGTCTTGGTACTATGTATTTTATTTTAATAGCTCATGAAGAAATTGGTTTCAGTGTTTTAAAGATTCATGCCCGATCAGAAATTTTACATGCCCCGGGCATGTCGGGCAATATAATTTTCGAGCCCTGCTCTACGTATTGCACAAATAAATTTTCTTCATACTAAATTGTTTTAGAAATATCTGTTAATATAAGTTATAAACATTTTTTTCCAACAAAAATTGAATTTATCTAAAAGTCCTGTATTGGTGCTCTGAATGGTTTTGACTTTGTCTACTAAACTTTTATCCAGTATTGTTTTGATGTGTAAACATTGTTGAAAATTTTTGTATGATGTATAATTCAGAGAAATAAATATAAAATAATAGATACAGTTCTTTGTCATTCCTATGTGTTCAAAATTTGTAATACCTTAAATTGCACCCCCCCCCCCTCAACACTTAACTAATTGCTGAATATTTTTACGTGCATCTGATTGAAAATGAAAATTACCACTTCTTAAAATAATTTCAGTTCTCAACTTTATACAAATTGATCTTTGAACCATAAGTGCCCGCTGAGCGACTGAAATGCCTAAGGGAGGGGGAGAAAAGTTACCTTGTTTAAACCTTCTATATGCTTCTGAAACAGTAGTTTCCTCTTAATGTGATCACGGTTTATTTTTTTCATACTCACTTGGTCCAGAGTTTATTCATTTGTATGAATGTCAAAATTATCACATTGCTTAATGTTATCAGGTTTCTAAAATAGAAATGTTTTTTTTTTTTTAATGACCAGACAACACTTTCGTCTGTTAGATTTTTTTTACAAAAAATCTGTATTATATCTTACATTTTGAGAGTTTTTGAGTCTGGGAAAACTGATCAAAGTATCACTGCAACTTCTACGTTAATCAAAAACTTACTAGATATTTATACAAAAACAAACTGATATTGGAGCCTTGTAGTTGATTCACATGAATTAAATTTACAAAATTGTAACAAGATAATATTATGACAGTATTACACACATGAAAATAAGATAAGAGTTTATTCGTTCTATTTTTAAACTCAAAATGTGTTTTTTAATTTTTTTTAAAACTTAATTTAGAAATTTTTTCTGAATAGTCAGTCGTTAATTTATGAAAATCACTTTCTCTGGAAGTGATCACATTATCGAGTGGATACTATTGCATTAATTACTCTTTCAAATTTCTTCCTACTCATATTTTAATTTTATTTTTTGTTCAACTGTGAAATATTTAAGATAGATTGAAATCTAGATTTAAAAAAATAAATAAGTTTTTTTTTTTTTTTTAAGCTTTTGGTATCAAGAACGAAATATTGTTGTACTCAAAAATCTTCCTGATGGTAAACTTAATAACAAAACAAAAACGCGCGATGAATTTATTTACTAGTTAGTATTCAGTCACCTACTATTTTTATTTCTTCCTTTTCTTTGGATCAATTAAATACAAATACAGTTTTCGCTGTTTTAAAACCTTAAGAGTATCATTACATTGGAACACTAATCGTTTTTCAGAGGTTTGAGTTCGAGGAAATACTTTTTAAATACTGCTAACCTTTTGCTTTTATTAAAGTTAAAATCAAATTCGAACAAATTACCAACATCACGCATTATCGCATTCGTGTGAAGCTTAAGACCTCTCCTGCTCTTGTTCACGCTCACCGTCACACCACACCGTTTGTGACAATTTTTTAGAAATGAAACCCTTGGGCGAGTACGAAGCCAAACTTGCAGCTTCACGGCAACCCCGTTTCTGCTTGTAACCGGTTGTCCTATTCGAACTCGGCTGTTGTCGCTACTCTGAATACTACGTATTCATATAGGACTCTAGTAGCAGCCACGTGCTTTTTGCATGGACGCATTTAGTGTGACGTCACAGGTTTCGACAGATTTCCAAACACCGTCTGCTACGGTGAATTCAGCATAACTGTCAACGCTGAAGTGCGGTAAGTAGCAATATTTATTGGTTCATTTCATCATTTAAAATGCTTCAGATTTGTTTTTTAATGTTTTGAAAGTGTTCTCAGACTATGTAAACGCACCAGTAATGCATGTTTGCTTCTTATTTTCGTCTGTAAACTGCAGAAATATTAGAAAATACATAGGCCTATAATGTCTTTTTAGCAGACGACGCGCCGTTACGTGATCAACATATATTCGTTTATTTTGTCATTTTTTGTTCTGATGTTGTGTTTTAAGTGTTTTGAAAGTATTTTCAGGACATATTTATGCACCATGAATGCATGTTTGCTTCTAATTTTCGTCTGTAAACTGCAGAAATATTAGAAAATACATAGGCCTATAATGTCCTGCTTGCAGACATCGAGTTGTTAGGTTATCAATATTTTATTCGTTTATTTCGTCATTTTATGTGCTGCTGTTGTATTCTTAATATTTTAAAAGCTTTTTCAGGATATGTATTTGCTCCATTAATGCAAGTTTGTTTTGTATATTCATCTATTAATAGCAGAAATATTAGAAAACATATAATGTCAGTGTATAGTTTTTCTTAGACCTGAGTGTGTACAAATCGAGCTTCAATTATGCGTTTGTGATATTGTAATTTGAAAATATTATGAGAATGATCAATAGTTACATATATTTTTCTGGAGTAATCTAATTAACTTTCACTGGTATTGTTTTCAAGAGTTGATAATTCTATGCTGTTTAACTGAATTTTTTTGTGTACAAATACATTGAGTACTGTGCTTGTCTGATTATTATAGCTGCATCACTTCATGTTGGTGTGTAGTTTTTCTTCGCCTGAGTATGTATATGAATCTCAAACTGAGCTTTAATTAAATGTTAACAATCTAACCCTTGCGTTTGTGATATTATAACTAGAGTTGACGTGAAAATCTAAATATCAGTTATGTATCTGAACAAAATTGCCATTGATTAGCACTTATATTTTCATTCCTTCTTTTAAAAGTGCATCTTAAGTAACATGTAATGAATGTCTTTAGTATTTTTGAAGTAATCCATTCCTAGGAAATGCTCATTTGCTACCTTGTCATTTTATAAATATTGTATGAATGTTTAATGTTGTAATAAATGATATTATTAAGTTCTGTTGTTATGTTTTTATGTATTAAAAAAGCTAGAACAGCACCTATTGGTAAATTGCCTTTTCTTAGATTTGCTGCTAATTTGACATGTTCAAATAGTTACCCTTGTGATAAAAATCTTAAATTCATTGAATACAAATAACAAGAAGCATGCTTCAAGACAAGAAATATATATTTTGCAATTAAAAATAAAAAAAATTCCATAAATGTTTTTTAAGTGTTACAACGTCTATGTGTGCGCACGCTTACAAACACAAGGGGGTAGCCGGTCGGTCGTTAAAAAAAGAAGTCGTGAAGGGAAAAAGGTTGGGAACCACTGGTCTATACTGTCGAAATAATATAAATTTATAGACAAATAAATTATTCTTAGTATGTACTGTATCGTCTCAGAGCAATATTATGCTACCTTCAAACCTATCATTTTGTATTTTTCTGGGCGGGGTGGGGTCAAATTGTTTATATTCGATGCAAATTACACCGAAGAACAACCAAAAGTGACCATCTATATGTAAACGTAATTTCTCAAAATCGGAGAAATAGTTTCCCCCTCTTGACCTCACTAAATTATACTCCTGAGCATAAATGTCTAATTGTTGCTTTGAGAACGATTTTTCAACTCATATTAGACTATGTTACTAATGATTAAAATAATTTCATAAAATATTAGTCTCATCGAATTCAATTGAATTTGCTTCATTAGAGTAAATTTTTTTTGAACAGAAGTTTTGAAATATTTGTCAGTTTATTTAGAGTTTTTGTTTCGAAAATTATAAAAAAATTTCATAATTATCAATTCAGCCGAGCTCGCTTATTCTAATAAGCGGGCTCGACTGAATATATCGGTTAAAAGAATATCCCGCTTAATACATTTTTAATGCACCGAATTGTTGTAGTGCATTATTTTGATCCCGGATAATGGAATATCCAGTTTATTAGAATATTTTTCATGGCAAGATGGCTATTCGAAAGCGGAGCATAGCACATTTTAAGCATAGCACTTGGCACATTAATGAACTGTAGCTGATTTGAAAATTCCTTGTTAAACGTTAATTGTTGAACAGAAAAGTTCGATAAACAGTAGAGTTGATTTAATTTTTGGGTGGGTCCTAGAATAGCCCACCTCTTACGACTTTTAAAAATCTTGGTTTCTGGAACAAATTGGTTTTTCATTAAGTAAAAATTGCCAAGTAAGCGAGATTTTAAAATGTTGCCAAGAGGTGGCCTATAGGCCAGTAGCAGCTGACGTCATCCTGGGAGACAAACAAACACCACGTGCTGATGACAACTAAACATACTCGAAACGTCGTCTGCTTTTCTTTCCGAGGATTTGCTCGGCACTTTTTTCTTGTACATTTGACTGTTATTTTGGCCCGTTCTTTTTTCAGTTTTGGCTTGTTTTGTTTGTTCTTCATACTGATGCTTCATTTTCAACGCATCATCATTTAAAAAAAGTATTATTTCTTGAACTTTCCGTGTTTTTAACCACTGAGTAGAATAACAACAAACTGTCTGCTAATATGCTTGTTTTGATAGGATTTGATAGTTCTTAATGCATTAAATGTTCATAAACTGTGCAGTTATCGATCCTTCTTTTTCTTTTTTTTGCATTTGTAAGGCAAGTTAAAAACGCATCAGTTTAAAATTTATTTTTACTTAATAAATACAGATCCAATTTGTTAATAATCCTGATTTTACCAATGTATCTTCTTTTTGCTTCGTTATGAAGGCTTTCACAAGACTAAAAACACATTTTACAATTAAAAAAGGCTAGAAAAACAACTGCGCACTCGCAATACCATGCTATACATACGGTAAACATGGAGTTGCTTGTCCACCAGGAACGGTTGCCAGGCTCCGTTGCTATGCAAAAAGCACGTGGCTGCTACTGCCCTATTCTAGGATTTTAACTATGTTTCATTCTTTAAAAGCTATTTTTGGTAGAATTACGGTAACCGTGTCACGTTGGCGTCAATCAGCTATGTTGTAGGATTACTAAAATCGAAAAATATTTTTCCGCCTCTAAGAAGGTAGCGGGGCGCCAGAGTGAAATATTCATCGCCGAGACCCGGTTATCGCAATTCTATCCTACTTTTAATGTTTTCGGTAGTTTAATGCCTTTCTGATTTATTTGGCGACATGTGTAAACTCCACCTTTTACTGGAATTTAAATTGCTGTGAAGTAAATTTTAATAAAAGAAAATAACTATTTTACTCCAGAGTGTTCGTCGCATTTTTAATTTACTCAAGGGCCTTTACATTTATTGCACGGGCAGCGCCGTGCGGGTACTGCTAGTATTCTAATAAGCGGGCTCGGCTGAATATATCGGTTAAAAGAATATCCCGCTTAATACATTTTTAATGCACCGAATTGTTGTAGTGCATTATTTTGATCCCGGATAATGGAATATCCAGTTTATTAGAATATTTTTCATGGCAAGATGGCTATTCCAAAGCGGGTTTGACTGTATTAATGAAATTTTTAATTAATATTTTGATTTAACTCTCAATTGTATTGCTTGCAAAGTTACATTGTTATTAGTATATTATTGATAACCAATCATTTTCCCTATTTTTTGCCACCGCCCCAGAAAAAAAACCAGTTTGCCAGCAAAATGCCCAATCGTACCTTTGGCTATTATAATCGGTATATCAATACAGTATGATTGCATTATGATGAAAAAATAATTTATCAGATTTTCTAAGTAATATGTGTCTGTTAGTTAGTTATCAGTGAAGTTTTGTATTGTAACTTACAGCTGAAGGCAAATAAATACAAATGTATTTAAAGTTGCATGTTTATTTCATATAATTAAACAATTATTTACAATTGAACTTTGTAGCAATAATTACTGCAGCATACAAGAACATGGATTTTCCTTTTGAATTTTATACAGGGTTTTTCATATTTAAACCTGAAAAATGCTAAAATATATTTAAAAAAACTGAAAAATGGTATCACATCCACAAGAAAAATGAATAGGGGTGAGGATCAAGAATTTTAAGCAACATACAGTAACCCATCACTATAGTGTGTTGTTTGGGAACCACCAAAATTGATCTATCCAAAAACCTGATATCACAAAGGTCATAAAAGAGACAAAACAATCAACGTACAAATTAAGGACTTATGTAGTTGCAAAAAAAGACCAATTTATTATCATACAAGGACAATTTTCTTAAAGCTAAAATTATTCTATGAATTTTTCTTATAAAATTAAAACAATAATTTTAAATGTTTCCATGGTTTTACTATGGAATACAAATTGAAAATTGCAGCTTAAGCTACAACTAGTTAAATTTATGGAAACATGCCAGTTTATCGTTGTCTTGTGCCAGCTAAGCTGGCAACTTGGGGTGCACCGCTTCACTTTTCCAACTGTACTGTAATTTGGCGTGAAGTTCGACTTCCATAGTACACATAAATGCCACAAGGACATGTTTATATTATAGGCAACCATGCACAGCACAACAACACGTTCAGACAAAGAATGGACATAGACAGGAAAGAGAAAGTACATTCATGACAGGGTACTTTCCTCGTAATTCCTCGCTCCGAGAAGGGATTCCAACCCTGGACAGCTCCATCTGGGTCAAACTGCTCTGACCACTAGACAAGGTGTCCGGCACATGCCAGTTTTGCTCTTAAATTAATAAAGGGGAAAAACAACTATTTTTTCCCCTCTATAATGTCAAGTGTGAAGCAACATTTTTTGGGGGGGACAAAGGAAAAATATACTGTCTGCCGCGCTTAAACAAATACTGTCGGTTCCAAGAAATATTATTCGATTAAACGGGGTATTTGTTTAAGCGGGATCTGCAACTTAGCGTCTATGGCATGGGAAACATTCGATTCCAGGATATTTTATTCCTTTATGCGGGGTATTTGTTTATCCGTTACACGATTAAGCAAAGCCAAGCAGGGCTGACTGTATATCCAAATGAGCGATATAACAAGACCTGATGTAACAAGGTGTTACTGTATCGATCTGTTTTTCTTACAACCAGAGTAACAACTTTTAGTACATGAAATAAGTAGAATTGACATTCTGGGCTAATTGAGAAATTAATTACATGCGTTAAGCAGGTCTATATTTAATAATTTAAAAGGAAACAAGTTGAAATACAATGCAGTAGTACAAGTATTGAGTTGAAATACAATGCAACTGTCCAAAAAATTTTCTACATTATCCATGTCTAACCTTTTTTAACCAGAGTGCCGTATTTCATATTAAAATAATTTCCATGGGTAAGGACACATGAAATAACAAAATATTTTTTAAATTGGACTGGAAAATATGGAAAAGTTAAAACCAATAACTTGCCATTATACTTGGTGCTTCTTTATTAAGATGCAACTTCTTCAAAAACCTATCAATGAACATTCAGCTCCAAAGTTTTCACGACATTTATAAAGCTGCTTGCTTCTTAGTATTAAACAAAACAACAGGCTATACAAATCAACTCAGCTGGCTGTACACCAGGCATCAATTTTTTTTCTTTCAAGTGATATAGCATGCTTTGTACATTCAAAAAAAAAAAGTGCTCTGAATATTTTCCTTTAACAAACTGAAGTAATGCTTAATTAGTAATTTATTTTATAGTAGTTAATGATCATGTAATTTATGCATAAAATGAGCAAATACAAAAAAATTTCTTAATCTTCAGTTATGATCCCCAAAAAATGGAAATATTGTATCAGTATATACTGTCGGCCCCGCTTAAATGAATACTGTTGGTTCTAAGAAATATTATTTGATTAAACGGGGTATTCGATTAAGTAGGGGATCTTTAACATTGCGTCTATGGCATTGGTTTCGAGATATTTTATTCGTATAAGCGGGGTATTCGTTTATCCTTTACCCGATTAACCGGGGACGACAGTATATTTGATATTTTCAAAGTCAGATTGACTTTTAGCCACAAGAAAATTCTTAAACCAAGAAAACCTCCTTTCTACATCAATATTTGCCAATAACTGAATTTAAAATCAAAAAAATACACAATCCAAAGTTTTTCTAAATCATTCCACATATATTTTTTTTTCTTTTTAAGGAAATTTGGTTCAAAATGTAAAAAAAAAAAATTCAATGCTTTTGAAATGAAAGCATGAAAAAATAAATTAGATGTTTTTTTAATCTACAAAATGAAAGCATCAAAATATGAGAGAATTCAAAAACTCAGATAGTAGCACGAATTACAATAAAGGCCAATATATTTAATAATTTTCAGATGATTCAAGTAAGTATATGAAGATAACGTGTATGCATGATTTGAGAATACTTTTAAAACATTGAGCACTAGCAGCACCAGGTGCAAAAGTAAACGAAAAAATTGCATATTATAGAACTATGTATTTTTTATTTCCTGCGCTATACAAATAAATATAAAAAGAAAACATGTGACAATGCAGTGCAAATAAGATGAGAATACTTTTAAAGCATTAAAAACACAACAGCAGCACATAAAATGACGAAATAAACGAATAAATATTGATAACCAAACAACTCGATGTCTGCAAACAGGACATTATAGGCCTATGTATTTTCTAATATTTCTGCAGTTTACAGACGAAAATTAGAAGCAAACATGCATTCATGGTGCATGAATATGTCCTGAAAATACTTTCAAAACACTTAAAACACAACATCAGAACAAAAAATGACAAAATAAACGAATATATGTTGTTGATCACGTAACGGCGCGTCGTCTGCTAAAAAGACATTATAGGTCTATGTATTTTCTAATATTTCTGCAGTTTACAGACGAAAATAAGAAGCAAACATGCATTACTGGTGCGCTTACATAGCCTGAGAACACTTTCAAAACATTAAAAAACAAATCTGAAGCATTTTAAATGATGAAATGAACCAATAAATATTGCTACTTACCGCACTTTAGCGTTGACAGTTATGCTGAATTCACCTTAGCAGACGGTGTTTGGAAATCGGTCGAAACCTGTGACGTCATCACTAAATGCGTCCATAGGACTCTACCCTGTACAATCGCTACGAGATGCGATTCTACTTTATTACTCCAATGTTTTCTTCAGCTCAATGTTGATTCCAGGGAATTCAGAACTTTGGCAGCATGTTTTCGCATTTGTTCCACTCAACTCGTTCACGATATTCATACTCAAATGAGTGTGTGTTAGAATCAAGGAGGTTAAAGGGGAGGAGCTAAATCTCTGCTATCTAAAAGTGGCAACGAATTCTCACACGCCGCCAGAGGACGCTAGCTGAAACGCTCCCTACTTCCTACGGGATTCAATGTAAATGATACTGAATCTGTCCTCTCTTTAAATGCTGCTATGGGAAAGAAAATAATTTTTTTGCAACTGGATTTTGATGTAAATCTTCGACTGACATTATGAATTATGTATGATTTTCATCCCACGAAAATAGGAGCCGTATTTTTTGAGAAATAGGTTTAATCGAATGCACTTACCAACTTGCCAAATCTGACAGAATCTGTCGTTTTTTAAAGACTGCTGTTGGTAAGAGGTTTTTTTTTTTCAACTGGATTTTGGTGTAAATCTTCGATTGACATTATGAACTAAATATGACTTTGATCCCACTGAAGTTTTGCCACTTAATTTTTTTATTAATTAAAAATATTTAGTAGACAAAATAATTATTATAGACTATATTTTCATATTACCTTCTTTTTTACATGTTCATATTTTTATTTAATTACCATTTGTAATCAGTAATTGAAAAATGTATTTATTCATTATTATAATTTTTCTTCGTTTTTACCTAATAATAGGAAATTTTATATTTACATAATTTTTACAATTAAAAATATATTCATTGGCTTAATTTTCGAATTTTTTTTATCTTTTTTGCTTAAACCTAGACTAATATAATGTATCCCTAACCAGGGATGCCCACAGGGGGGGGGGGGATTTTTTAAAGCTAATTAATTAATTAATTCATTTATTTAAATTATTGATTAATTTATTTTTTAATTTAAATTATGGGCTGATTTGTTTTGAATAAAAATTATTCATTAATTAATATTTTTAATCCACATTAGTTCTTTTATTTCTTTATTATTTTATTTATTTATTTATTTATTTTGTGTGCGTGTGAGTGTGCTTGGTAGTCTATAATAATTATTTTGTCTACTAAATATTTTTAATTAATAAAAAAATTAAGTGGCAAAACTTCAGTGGGATCAAAGTAATATTTAGTTCATAATGTCAATCGAAGATTTACACCAAAATCCCAGTTGAAAAAAAAAACCTCTTACCAACAGCAGTCTTTAAAAAATGACAGATTCTGTCAGATTTGGCAAGTTGGTAAGTGCATTCGATTAAACCTATTTCTCAAAAAATACGGCTCCTATTTTCGTGGGATGAAAATCATACATAATTCATAATGTCAGTCGAAGATTTACATCAAAATCCAGTTGCAAAAAAATTTTTTTCTTTCCCATAGCAGCATTTAAAGAGAGGACAGATTCAGTATCATTTACATTGAATCCCGTAGGAAGTAGGGAGCGTTTCAGCTAGCGTCCACTGGCGGCGTGTGAGAATTTGTTGCCACTTTCAAACTAGCGCACCCGTAGAACATTTCTCTCCTTCTTTCTACTCCGTGGTTAGAATGTAAATATGTTCGTTTGGTGTTAGAAATCCATGTGATGTCGCTTTATTTCTTGATTTATTGTGCCAAACTGCAGATGGCTGCTTTCAAAATCTTAGTGTTTTTATCTCTGCTGCTCTTTGGTGCTGTAGGATATTCCTCAGCAGTTCCTCAAGTTTCCCACCGAAGTATGTTAAAGTTACACAGAAATGACTTAAAATTTTTTTAAAAATTAGTTGTATTGACAAATTTTTAGCTTTACTTTTGAATAAGCTGCTTTTCTTTAAAAATCTGTTATTCGAAATCGATGATTAATCTCTCTAATGCTAAAGCAGCGGCGGACCTGTTTGTGGCTAGAAAAAGTGAAGAAGCTAGAACCTGGGCTGTGATGAGGTCAAAAAAAACAATCTCAACACGCAAATTGAAAGAAATGCTTTGTGTATGTAATTTTAAGGCATCTTTGAGACCAATTAGAAAAGGAGTCTAAACTCTCACTCCAAAACAATAGGGAATTGATGCTTTCAAAACACAACTTTAGAAAATTCTCGATGAAGTTTGGGGAGATTTCGAAAGTGAAGTTTTTAAATTAATGTTTGGGGGAATGCTCTCTCGGAAATTTTTGAAATTGAAGCCCTATAAGCACAGGAGTGTGCAGGCGCGGATCCAGAGGGGGGGGGTATGACCCCCTTCTTAACCGAACAAAATAGCAAAAACTCGTCTTTTGAGACTTTTATTACAAAAAAATTGCCAAAAAACCCCATTTTTTCCCAAAAATTGCACTTTGACTTCCCCTCTCCGAAATGACCCCCTCCTTAACCAGAAACTGGATCCGCCATTGGGTGTGTGGCATCTTTCATGAAGTTAGGGGAAGGAATGGGATTCAGACCCCCCCCCCCCGAAGTTTTACGATATTGCAGTCCTAATTAGAGCAATTTGTTGGTGATTTCTGATGACATTGTGGAAAGACCTAGGATTCAAAGAAATTCCCCCTAAAATGTTTTAAAATTGAAGTTCCAAAAATGTATTTTCGACTGAATTTAGTGATGATGTCGGGGTGGAGGGGGAGAGGGATGAGGGCTCTAATCCTAATATTTTCAAAAATGAAGTTCTAAAAACTCAATTATCCAATTGTAGAACATCTCTGATTATGGAGAAACAGGATTTGGTTGTGGAACTGCTTCCCCGGTTTCAGACTCTTTAGTTTCAAAAATGCAACTTTTGACAATCTTAGATTTTATGTACCCAGGCAAGAGAGTTTAAGGGCACACTCCCAGAGTTTTTTCACATTAAAATATTTGAAACGTAGCTGTAGGCCTTGTTTGGTGCCATTAGGGGTAGCGGTAGAGCTGAATTCAGAAATCTGCATTTAGAGAATTTTTGAAATTGAAGTCGTAATAATAGAACTTTAGTTTAAAGGTGATCTTTAAAAATGTTAAAGGTAGAGTGGGAGAGCCAAAGTAGCTTGTCTAGAAGTTTTTAGAATTGATGTATGAAATATAGGTTCTTATGTTATGATGTTAGGGGAGAGGATAAAATCTAGACACCTAATTTTCCAAAGTCCTGCTCCAAAGGTAATTTGAGAAGATTATGGATGTTAAGATATTTGCTTAGGGAGCTAAGGCCCTTTCTGCGGGAAATGCTTTAAAATTGAAGTATTAAAATCAAAATTTTAGATGACTTTTGATGCTGCTCCCTCCATGATTTTCATCTACTATTCCATTTTATTTATTTTAAGCAAAAACCTTCCCCACATTTTGTGTAGTGAAGTGAAACATTTGATTTGCACCCTAATGTTTTCTATGTTAGAAATGCTAACATTTATGGCTCTAAGACAAAGAAAAAACTTTTAGTATTTTTGATTGTGAAGTGGTAATTTGCAAGGATACCTCAGGTTGCGTTTTCTACTTGATTTTATTTTAAGTAACATGCCTTCTGAATCTCTTGAAAATGTTAGTTTCTCTTTGTTTTGTAACTTTAAAAGGTTCAGAAGCACTGATGTGAATTTTCATTATAATACTATTTTAAATACCTCTCACTAGATTCTAACTTTTCTTTTTGAAACATTTTAAGAGCCCATGTATTTTTCTACAATGTGATTTTCGTAATATTTTACTGTTAAAAAAAGTTTGTTGGTAGCACCTGTGGAGCTATCTTACTTATTTATCTATTGATTCATTTAGATTTTACAGTTAAACTAGTTCATTTATCTATAAACTAAGCCAGTCATCTAATGTATGCCGTCAAATGCTAGAAAAATAACTAAAAATACAATTTTTGTATACTGTACTTTTAGAACACGTGTTGTAGAGCCAAGTTGTAGAGCAATGGAAAAATACTCTGTCAGTAAATAAAAATTTCTAATCTGCAACTGTTAAATCCGTTGAAAATATTTCTAGTGCGTGGTAAAATATCAGAAACCAGAATATTTATTTCCCAGTCCTTAGAGTCGTGATTATAAAGAGAGCAATTATATACACTGCCATGGGCAGGTAAACGGCAGTATCTGCAAAAATGAGTTTTCGAGATAATTGAAGAAACGCGTTTTTGATTTCCCACAAAGATCAATAAAACATTGAACTTCGAACATAGACGATAACTATATGTTTACCGATATATTTTTTGGGTAATCGATTGAATTTTGATTTTGCAAGTACATAGAGTGGTAAAGCAGATACTGCCGTTTACCTGCCCTTTTCACTCTAATTGTCATGCGGAATTGACTGGCAGTCGGCAGTAAGTGCACAGTATGCTACTAAATGACCAGTATTTACATATTCGTCAACATGCGGAGTAGATATGTTATTACGAAATATATTACTGCATAGTGAATGATATGTTTTATTTAAAAATATACATAAATACCGTGTATCCACTTGATATAGATTTAATATAAACGAACGCGAAATATAATTAAAAAATATAATGAACTGTATTGTATTATGCAAAATATGAAGCAAAACTTGATGATTCTTCAGCCATTTTTACTTTCTTTTACTTAGTAAAGGAAATATTGTGATCACAAAGAAAATTTCACTCAAAATTCGGCCTAAATTTTGATTTTGCTCACCCCCGAATGAATGTTGAGTAGTTTTTTCGACCTATCAGCACGTGCATATGTACCTACTAACATATATACAGCCGAAATATCCTTTTGGACCATGCCCCAGTTAGTTACAACGAGTTTTCTCGTGACGTCTGTATGTACGTATGCATGTGCGTATGTTTGTATGTAGGGATGCACCGATTAATCGGCAGTACCGATTAATCGGCCACTTTGCCGATTATTAATAATCGGTAAAATCAGGCCGATTAATCGGCGGATTTTATTTATTTTTAATATTACTTTTAAAGTACACCTTTACTAAGAAATTATGATGAATAATTTTATTAATAGTAATGATTATCCTCACACAGTCGATACGAAGTTTTGAATAAATTTAATTCTCCTATTTTGAATAAATATACACATACACGATTTTGCAACGCTTTTCATGTGTCGATGCTTTTCTCTTTAGTATAGTGCTTTTAGATAACCTCTAACTTTCAAAGAGTAAAAGTCTTGAATTAAATTGCTACTAATAATTGAAAAGTTCAATTAAAAGTACCCCTAAATTGCAGTGCTCACCACAGCTTCACCCCCCACCCACACTTTTCAAAATTTTATCTCTAACTAGCTGTGGGGCCCGGCGTTGCACGGGCTTTAAAGTAGTGATGAAAATTTAAATAAACTACTCGCCGTCAAGGCGGTATATAATGATATATAACCGCCAAGGCAGCTCTCCTTTAAAGTAGCGAGGAAAGTTTCAGTAATGATATATAACCGCCAAGGCAGCTCGCCTTTAAAGTAGCGAGGAAAGTTTCAGCAAACTACTCGCCGCCAAGGCGGCTCGCCTTTAAAGTAGTAAGGAAACTTAAAACAAATTACTCGCCGCCAAGGCGGCTCGCATTTAAAGGAGGGAGGAAAGTTTTAGCGAAACCGGTTTCAAAAAACTACTCCCCGCTAAAGCGGCTCGCTAAAAAACTTTCCCGCATAAAAAAGTCAATCGCATTATTTGCACATGCTTCCTCAGGAATAAAAACAATGTCAAGTAGCACATATTTAACACTCTCCCTAATAAACAAATACAATTCCCTACCAAAAACAAATATTTCCAAACCGCTCTCTTCCTGTAACATTAATTGCAAAATTCCAAACAAAAAAGTTGTTTTAATATTTAGATCGCAGCCAAAAAAAATCCCTGCTAAAAACATGAATTACAATTTAATTTGAAACACATTTTCAAAATGGTACCAGAAAAAAAATATAAGCCATTACGTATGCAGGAATTCAAGTGAAACACGGACGATCGCATTATTTGCCTTGTTGAAACGCCGTAAAATGAAATGCTTTTAAGAAACGAAATGAAGAAAAGGACACCAACAATGAATTTAAAAGATGTCGCCGTAGCAACGCAATAAAACTTTAATAGTTTGATCAGGAAAGAGGTTTTCGAACTCAAAGTTCAAACGCTTGTAACTTTTTTTCTAGTGGAGATAAAAGCTTGGTTCTTCGACTGTAAGTCGAATCAATTCTGGGGTTAAAAATATCGCTCTATCCAATGGCGTAAAAATCAAAACTGTGGAATAATTAGTTTATTTTTTATTGATGGTTTTAATGAACCAAGTATTGCAAGAAATCAGGTGAAGCCTTGCAAAAGGCAAGTTTAAAAATTGAATAACTCGTGCTGTGTTTAAGTTAGAGAATCGGAACAAACTGCATAGGACGGACAAAATTTTTCTGCTTCCAACGATATATAACATTAATATGTGCAAGTAATTTTTAACCCCAGTATTCGGCGATTTATGAGAAAATTGCCTTGAATTCGAATAAAAAACGAATCGCTTATCGAATCTTTTCAAACTATAGCCTAAAGTCTTTCTGGATAAATGGACTATTCAACACAAAAAGAATTTTCAAATCGAACCAGTAGTTCCTCATATTAGCGCGTTCAAACAAACAAACAAACAAACAAACTCAACAGCTTTATATATTAGTAAAGATTAACATAATTTACAATGTGTTAATGTAACATTATTGACAAGATTTTAAAATTAGCTCTATGACATTCGATTAAATTTTGGCATCATTTTGGGAAAAGTAGGAAAATGAAAAAAAAAAAATAAAAAAGAATCTCAGAAATAAATTACGTACTATTTCTAAACTAAGATTTGTAAAAGTATGAAAAAAAAAAAAAACTGGTGGTGAAATTGGTCGTATTAAAAACAATCTTCCTTATCATTAATCTGCTCAGCCGATTATCAACAGCCGATTAATCGGTAATCGGTCAATTTGCTTATCGGTGCATCCCTATTTGTATGTATGTATGTATGTATGCAGGGGTCTGGCCAGAGAAAATTCGGGTCCGTTAACGGACCCTTCACAAAAATACGATCAAGCAAGACGGACCTTTCACAAAAATAGTATCGAGCAAAACGGACCCTTCACAAAAATACGATCAAGCAAAACGGACCCTTCACAAAATGCTGATCAAACAAACGCACATTTCACACATTATTCATTCAAAAAGCAAATCTGAAATCAAAATAATGCATAGCATATTTCTGTGTAAAAGCCCATAACTTTTGGGCCTTTTCTGAAGTTAAAGACGGGAATCGCTTATCCGGCAACTTTGCGGAAAAAAAAAAGAAAAAAAGTCGGCACTTCCTGCTTGGCCCTGCGATGCTCGGGCAAGCAAAAAATCTTTAGTGTAAAATGTAGCACTTTTTGTTGGTTTCTTTTAAAGAAATTAACAACTTAAAAAAGGTAGTTGTTTTGCTTTAATGGTTCTGCTTGTTTGTTTTATCATATGCAAATCAAAGTGGCTTGCTGCGATATTGCTGTTATAGATTTCTCTGGAAGTGCAGAGTAAGGATTTTTCTCCCTGCTATGGACTTAAAAATAAAGGAAATAATAATAATAGCAATCATCAGCGGAATGAACTTAGAACTGCAAACAGATAGCAAGGGTTGGAGAAAAAATGGGATTGCTTCTGGGTACAGCGATCAGCTATTTAAAATTAAAATTATCTCCATCTGACTATACTCCGTGGCAGGGTTACTTGGCAGTGACGTCACTGAGCGCGGATGAAAAGTTCTGAGTGAACAGTTTATCGGTAGGTTTGCAAGAAGGAATTTCGATGAGAGACCGCACTTGCTTGCTGCCCACTTGGCGAATTAATCCGCTTTGGCACATTTCGCGTGTAACTGATTTTTATGTAGTTAGAGTCGAGCCCGCTCAATGGAATAGCCATTTCGCAAACAAAATTATTCTAACAAGCGAGTCCAATATCCAGGTTCAAAACGAGAAATTATGACGGTTTTTAACATTAAAATTTATTTTATTGAGCGGAATATATGTTTAACTGATATATCAATAAGCGAGCTTAACTGAATAGCAACTAATGTTATTGAATAAAAATAACTTTCTCTTTTAACTTAAGAGTATTCATTTTGAGTATTTTCTTCTAAAAATTATTTCCTTTTCCTCCCCCTTAGAAACATAAAAACCGTTACTGGTAATTACGGCATTTTTTTAATGAAAATATTTTTCTAAACGATCGGAATGTAAGTAAATTTATTAGAATGTTTTCAACAAATCTTTTTTTTTTTTTTTTTCATTTTAATTAATGAAATCTTAGTAAGCAAACTTAAAAGTAACGAAATGTAACATACTAATTTACTTCAAATGTGGGGGTAAAACATCATTTTTTAACATTGTGAGGCAGTTAATTACTAAACCTTATATATTTCACCAAAACAAGGTTTTTTAAATAGATAACTTTTGGTTTAACTTTTGGTAATTTAACTTTTGGTTTAGTTTTTCAAAAAACGTAATGTAGTAATATTTTTTGTAGTTTTAAAACTGGAGAAAAATAAGCAATCATTTAAATCAGTGCTCTTAAAAATTCAGTGTTGTTACAGTTTAGATCTTCATTTGCTATTTGTTATTTTTTACTTACTAAAAAACAAAAGGAAATAAAACCAATTTAAAAAAATGAAAAAAAGATAAGCAGTGAGTGGACTTTACAACTTTTCGGAGTGAATTCAGATCTTTTAATTAATTACATACAGGGGCGTAGTGAATGAAGTTCCAAGTTTTAGCAAAAAGTAAAATATGAACTTGCAGACATGTTCCAACCTGTAGTGAGAAAAGTTTCAAAAAAAAAAAAAAAAAAACTAGCTAATAAGAAAAACATTTGGGAGGTCACCGAGACCTTTCATTGGTGGGAACCATTTCTTATCTAGGGGGGGGGGTCAGTTATTTCTCCCTGACTTTGCCCTTGTGACATAAATTGTTAATTAAAGTCTGCACTACTGTTAAAATATATGACGGGAGACCAAAAAAAGAATGCAATGAGCAGGAAAATACCAAACAGTTCATTACGACATCCAGAGATTATAACTTCATTCTTGCCACCAGTTTCGTTCGTTCGTTAAGGCTTTTACAGACATCTCAAACAAGGGTGAAAGAATAGTCTCTGGATGCAGTTGAGGAGCTGTCTGGTATTTTCTTTCTAGGTTAGTCAATGCTCGTTTGTGGACATTTACTTAAAGCTCATTAATGCAAGCAGTAAGCAGTGTTTGAAGTAAACATATGATACTTTCTTAAAAAATCTTTTCCTTCTTTTCTAATGCTAGATTTTTTTAATACAGTAGAACTTAATAAGACTACTTTTTGTCCTAATACCGATTAGATAGAAGTGTCCTTTGTTCGAAGGTGTGTGAATTGTTGAGTGCCGCAGTGTTCCTTTAATATCAAACTAAAGATAAACCATTCAGTGCATTCTTTAACATAGTTACTATGCAACACCATTGTCGCCTAGTGAAGAAAATTTGTCACCTAGGAAATGCGAAACCGAGTCACTGGGTGACACTTGTAACTCCAACAGGAGCTCGTTCCTCATTTTTGTAAATTCGTTTCAAATCCTTGGAACAAGCATTCTTGCAAGATCTCGTCTTTTTCTGTTCGCTCTCATTTTATACATATCTATGCGTTTATGCACATGTTTGAGCGGAATAGGGGGTCCCAATGGTGAATTAACAGGTTTGGTGGCCCGTCACCCCACCAAACCCTTTAAAAGTAAATATAACTACGTAAAATGTTTTTCATTCTGGTCCTTATTTTTTTTTTAATCTAAATTTTTTTGTACTTATATTGTCTGTTTTTTTTAATTACAATAGCACAGTTTAGTCAATGAGCAGTCAAAAATGCAGAGTTGAATGTAAAAAGAAATATTTTCCTTATTTTTTGCAAATTAGTCTAAAATCAGGAAAGACTTCAAAATACTTCGTCTCTGCTGAAGCCTGTCCCCACTCCTATCCGTCAAAATCAGGAAAAATTTCATCAATTTCCAGAGGAAAGCACCCAAAATTTTGAAACGTGGACCAACCTGTTTTTTCAAAAGATTCTGGAGAAGAGATTCCCCTTTCCCCCCCTGTAACATCACCAGAGATTGTTTAAAACTGTTTTTAGATCTGCAATTTCAAAGTTTTTCCAGGGGGAGAACCCCGGAAAAGGGACACACAGGTACGAAAAAAATACCGTAAAATCCCGAAAGTAACCCCCCTATCGATTATAACCCCCCCTCCCTTTTTTTCCAGAAGTGAAATTACCCTTTCACCCCAAATATACTGTAAAAAAATCTCGATTATAACCCCCCCCCCCATCTGAAATTTGAGTTTAGTTTTGAAAATAGGGGGGGGGGTATTTTCAGGATTTTACAGTAATAAAGAATATGTTTTCCCTTAAGCTCTGGTTGTGCCACAGTCTAGGAGTACACTTTTCAAAACATTCAAATATATAGGAAATGCAAACCCTTGATTACTCAAAATGCCCCTCTGTTGTGGAAAAGAGAAAGCTTGTTGGTATCTTGGAGAACATTAAAGATTGAATATTGAAAATATTGCATTTTTGCTAAAGAAAATTCAGAATCATTCAAATTTGAGAGAAAAAAAATTTCAAAAATGAAAATTTACCAAAGAATTTTGTTGAATAAAATTATGTAATTTATAGAAATTATTTTGAAATAATTCGTTACATGGATTTACTTCATGGAAAATAATTTATAATATAAAAAAAAAATAACTGATCTCATATGAGTTTTCCTGCATGAAGATTATCATGGAAAAACTATTTTTCGGAGTTGAGCTCATATGAATAAATAGGAAAAAGAGTGACTCTTCATGCGAAAATGCTTTGCGTTTTTATCGTATTTTTATTTTGCACATCCTTTTTTTTTTTCAATTACTGGATTTGTCCAATTTTCACATATTGAGAAAGTTACATTTTTATGGCCTTAGTACTGGCATCTCTTCTGAAGCAGTGTCAGTCAATTCAGGATAAAAGTTCCATAGACTACATTTAAGTCTAATCACCAGACAATAGAAATACAGAACATCCATGAGAAATTTCAAGAGAAAATTGAGCTAAATAAAACTGAGTTATT
Source organism: Uloborus plumipes (assembly GCA_038373865.1). Lineage (NCBI taxonomy): Eukaryota > Metazoa > Arthropoda > Arachnida > Araneae > Uloboridae > Uloborus > Uloborus plumipes. The sequence continues at coordinate 74,278 of JAXGGA010001056.1, forward strand.
GCATTTGTAATATACCAAAAAAAACATGCTTTGAGATATGAGGTAATAAAAACAACTAGTAAGCATTTAATTTAAAATAAAATTTTAAAATGCGCTCAAATAATTTAACCCAACCTTTTTTTTTTTCAAAAGACAGAATTTTTACCTCCTGAAATAAATAAAACCATTTTTAAGCTTTAATTTCCCAGAATATTTAAAAAAAAATTTTTTATATATGCATGTCCACCAGACATGTCGGTGTAATTCATGCCTCTAACTACAAATCATTTTTCTTTTATTCCATGTATGAATATTATATAACTATGATACAGACAATGTAAAAACTGTGATAAATTGAGACAAATATCACAACTTGTGCATTTTTTTTAAATTTCATTATATGATATATATGAATAAATATTCAAATTTATATGTAGTCTGCAACATAAATTTTGTTGTAGATACATGAAATATAACGTCTTGTGATTTTAGCAAATACTTCTTCAGACAGACCATTAAAATTAGAAAAACATAAGAATTTTTCATAGAAAAGCGAAAATATGATATAAAGTTAACTTTCGCCATGTAAACATGTACTTCTATATTTGAGTAATAAACTATACAATTATACATTCTGATTAAGCATATATAAATATATGCATCCAATAGCTTATGAAGATTAAATATGAAGTACATTTGCAGATAGTTCTTCGAAGAAGATAAACATTCGCTTTGAAAACCGTAAGACTTAGCAATGGCCTCTATCAAATTTAAATCTACTGGATTTGTAAGCCTGTTTTTCTTGGTACTGGGCACCGGCATCTATGTTAAGTGCATGTTGGGAGGTGCCCTTTATGCACAATGAAACAAAGCAGCGATATAGTGTTTCCCTGCTTTTTTTGTGATTTTGAGTTACATTTTTAAGAGGACATATCTTCCTCAGTGCTGGGCATTTCCTCTGATGCAGTGTCCGTTGAGTCGGGATCAAAATTTATAATTAAGTTCTCAACTACAATGTCACACATTCCATCCATTTCCCACATTCGCTCTTCTTCTTTTATAATGTGGCTGACGCAGTTCTTCCAAGTTTCAGCAGATATATTTTGCATTGCTGCTTTTGTGAGCTCCTCCACTTCTTTTTCTTTAAATGTCTTATTTTCTGCTGCAACCTTTCCTTTCACCACACTCCATATGTTTTCAATTGGGTTTAGTTCACAGTGGTAAGGTGGCAGTCTCAAAACAGTATGACCATGAAGTGCGGCTAGCTGGTCGACTCTGTATTCTTGGTACATGCTGCGGATATTAGACACCAGATTTAAAAGTTCAGCTTTTAGCATGTCCAAGTTCCAGGCGATATTTTTTGAGGTCAGCCATCTCCGAATGTCGTCTTTTTTGGTGGAGGTGTTAGGAATGCTTTCCACATAAACACTGTGGTAAGAAGCGTTGTCTAACACAATAATGCTGTTGGTTTTTAGGTTGGGCAGCAATTTATTCTCAAACCAGTTTTCATAGTATTCCCCGTTCATTTCTTCGTGGTAATCCCCTTTGCTTTTTTTGGCCTTAAAAACGTCTTCAGCTCCTTTAACGAAACCTTCTTCACTTCCTGCATAAGTGAGGATCAGCCCTGATCCCTTTCCTGTAGGGGCTTTCAGTCCCGTTGAGAGACCAGATAAGAATGCTTCTTTGGGCCTCTTGATGAAAGTATCCTGCCACACTATTTGTTTAGTGTGGCCGAAATTCACCCAAGTTTCATCGGTGTAATAAATTGTCCTTCCTTCCTTTCTGTAGTGGCGAATTTGTCTTAAATACTTGCGTCTCCACACTTGGATATCATCCCTTTCTATCAGCATAGAATTCCTCGATCTTTTCTTGTAAACAAATCCCAAATCCCGCATTAATCTCCTTGTTGTGTCCACAGTCAAAGTTGGTAGGTCAGCGTCTTCATTTATTGCCTTCATGACTTTTGCAACTGTAGGGATTTCATTTCTTTTGAAAAATGCGTGCACCTTTCTTCTAATAGCAGACAGAACAAAGTCATCAAACTTCTGGAGACGAGTTGCTTTGCCTTTTCTTGCAGGCCTTTTTTTTCCAGGTGTAGAAAAAGAGCCTTTCAGCTTAAACTCTTTTTGCATACGTATGATGCTGCGATCTGAAACACCAGTCAAGTCCGAGGTTTTCCTCAAAACATCATTCACACAGTCATTGGGATAACACTCTTGCAACTTATGAAACACATTCATAACTATCGTTTTTGCCGAGCTTTTCAAAGCACTACCTTGCTTGTGAGGTGTGAAGACATAATTCTTCGGTGTCAATTCCATTATAAATAATGAAAAAGATCAAGACAAAATATAACAGAAGCGAGCAAAAGATAAGAAAATATAGCGAAAGAATAAGAGTGAACTACAGCGAACGAGAGTGAACGCGTTTCGCAAAATCGCGCCAAGTGCAAAATCTCGGAAGATCGCCAACTGTTTGTGCTCTCTGATTGGCTGGCTCAAACGGTTCCAAATGAATACTAATCCGCGCTGCTCCTCTCGTAAAATTAAAAATATTGAATAATTAACAAAAATTATGACGTAAAAATGCTTCATACACGTGGGTTTGATAAATTAACAGTATTTCGAAAGTGAAGGGCCTAGTTTAACTCGAACATTGGACAATGCACGAGGAACTACTTCCTTCCTCCCGCCGTAGCATATTCCTCTGTAGACAAGTAAGATTGCATTCGAGTATATCTCCGTCTATCCTAACTATCTCCGTCTTTGGTGCGATGTTTTGACATTATTTTGGCAGAAAATTATTTTTTTATTTTATTTATTTATTTATTTATTAATTTTTTAATGCTTAAAAGGGTGAGGAATTAATGTATTTTTGCGTCTGTTAATATTAGAAGTCTAGTATTGTTTGTTTTGCTATGTTTCCTTACCGTATTTTTTCCTCCGAATTTTTGGCGAATATGTCGGTGATAATTAATGACATTCATCATATAAACCTGATGAAATGCAGCTCTAAAATTTTTAACTTTAATAAATTATTAAAAATCGTTTTTATATTTCTGATGCTTTCATTTTGAAAAAAGCGATCTCTGCATCCGATATGAAAATCGAATTTTACTTACTTTTCTAGCTAATTACTCTTTATTAGGAAGCAAATGAATGAAAATTCGCTTTATTTTTTGCTCAGATCATTATTTTAAAATTTTTAAAGCAAAATAATTGTTCTTTTATGAGTCTAAATGTTAAGCGATCGTTCCATTTATTTTTGCATTAAATGTGGAAACAGACATTAATAATATGTTTACCACAGACCTTTAAAATGCAACTGTAAAAAAAATTCACCAAAAAAAATTATTTTATGTTCCGTTTTTATGCTTTTGATGTCACTTGAATGATGACTTTGAAAACTGCAATATCTTTGCAACCGCTACAGGAATCGGACTTTTCGCATTTTTGATGTTTAATATGCTTTTTTTTTGAGGAAAATAAATGAAATTTATTTTTATTTTTTATTAAATTAAAAAAAAAAGAATTATTTTGCATTTTTTTTGCGTTTTTTTTTTTTTTTCAAAATTGTTTGATTTTCACAAAATTATTTGATTTTTCACAAAATTATTTAGTTTTTCACAAAAAACGGACCCTGTGAAAACTCCTGGACAGACCCCTGGTATGTATGTCGCATAACTCAAAAACTATATGCCGTAGAAGCTTCTAGTTTGGTATGTAGGCTCTGAGGGTGGTCGTTGTGCACCTCCCCTTGTGGTTGCATTCGAATGTTCCTAAGGGGGTCTTTTACCCCTTTGTGGGGTAAATCAATGTTAATTTCAATGCAGATTGAGTGATATGATTTGGTGCAACCACTTGGCGATATATCGCCAAAGCTTTGGTCGCCAAGTGTTTGCCGCCAAGTTGGCGACAAATTTGGTGAAAAAATGATTTTTTTTTAAAAAATTTGGATTCAATTTGGCGCTATTGGGCACATTTTGCAAAAAATTCACTGAATCATGTTAAAATCGGCGATATTTAGAAAATATATCATTGTAAAACATTATTTTGCATTGATTCGTGACAAACTGGGGGTGTAAATGTTTGAATTCTTATCTTGCTCACTCTAATGCACTATTTTAACACTTGAGGCATTTATTATGGAATTTAAACGTAAAAGGAAGTAGTGTAGAGTACACACCAGATGTTTTAAAATTACTACAAATCAGTTAATGCTTTGTGCTTTGCATCAAAACAAGAAATCACTTTGAGAAAAAGAGCGCTTGAAATGCTTGTTGTGCTGACGATTTTTTTCATAGTACTTTTAAAAATGCAACAGCTGGGGATTAAACTGCAAAAACTATCGTCTGTTAGTATGAAAGCAACTGTAATTAAAAGAAAACGAAACAATGTAAATAAAATCATTTCATTGCTGCATTTTTGTTTGTCGTCTGCCAAGTTTGGCTTGTGTATCTTTGAAATTGTGAAAAATATTGTCTTCTAGTGGAGAGAAACTTTATTTGAAAGAAAAAAAATCTGGTATGGACCCCACACTACTTCCTTTTACGTGTAAAAATGTTTAGTAGATGCCTTAAGTGTTAAAATAATGCTTGGAATGAGCAAGATGACAATTCAAAGATTTACGCCCCAAATGTACCACGAAACAAAGCAAAAAATGATTTACAACAATTCATTTTCTAAATATCGCCGATTTTAGCATCATTCAGTGGATTTTTTGCAAAATACCGCCAATAGCGCTAAATTGAATCCAAACTCATAAAATAATTTTTTTCGACTTGGCGACTAAAAGCTTGGCGATATATCGCCAAGTGGTAACGCCAATTTATATCACTTTAGTCTGCTTTGATATTAACACTGATTCACCCCCAAAAGGAATAAAACACCCCCTTGGGAACATTCAAGTGCAACCAATGACCTCCCATTAGGGCACCCCTACTTTCGCTTAGTTTAAGTACAAAGGAAAACGGTTGTTGCGGCTTGATGCAAGTTTTGCACAGCGATTCATATTATGTTCATCCTGCAGACATGCAGATACTGCCGTTTACCTGCCCACAGCAACAAAAAATGCAGTTACTGCTAATTACCATTGGTTAAAAAACAGTTTTTTTTCATCGGAAACCAAAAAAAGATGCTTGTACCATAAAACTAATGTAACATAGATTTCAAAAATGCAAAAAAAATGAAAATCGAAAAATTTGCAGTTACTGCCCTTTACCTGCCCACGGCAGTATTTCTCAACTTACTTCCTCTGGCATATCTTTCACACTTTGCTTCCAGTTACCTGGTTAAATTCAGCCCATTTAAATTGCCGACACTTCTGCTTTCATTGGCGCAGAGCTCTTGAAGTCTTAAGAAGGTAAACAAGATGTGCCTTAACTGGCTCAGTGGTCAAAGCACTTGCTTTGACGCGGTAAGCTCGTGGTTCAGGGTTCAATCCTATCATGTGAAATACAGAAAAAGGTTTATACAAATTGTCTCTATAAGAAGTAGAATAAAAAAAAAAAAAAAAAAAAATACAGATGCATCATGTGCATGTTCAGAAATTTCATTAAAATTGGAGATTTTTTAAAGATTTTAACTATGTACTGATTTTTTTTTCAGTGAAAATAAATTTTAAAATGAAAAAGTTTTGAAATAAAATAAACAAAAAACATTTTAAATTTAAAGCTTGATTTATACTAGGAGTGCACAACCTTTTTCAGCGAAGGGCCTTACACGTAATAGGAGCTCTATTGAAGGGCCGTAGCAAGCCCATCATTTGGAGGGGTCATGAAGGGTAGGGTTATTGCCCCTCCCCCCCTTCCAAGTTTGAGAAATTGTCTTTTTTTTCAAATATTTTATCACATAATTTGCATTGAGTACATATCCTTTGCCTCCAGGAAATTTTTTAAAACGATGGGCTTGCATCATGCACCAGTACTTTGCCGATGTTAATAAATGTAAGAAATTTGTACACATAATTGATATTCTGATTAACACTGAATCTTTTCACTAAATGACTTGGGAAAAAAACTAATAACTTAATTAAAACGCAAAACTGCGAAATATTGCATACACTTGATTCAGAGGGTTAATTAGAAAAGTAAAACTGTTCCAGTGAAGAAAATGTTTTGAGCTTCTGATCCCAAGCAGTTTTTCTTATGACAATAGAAAATCAATTATGAGATTCAAAAAGTACTCTTGGAAAAACTGTAAACAGTGCAAAAGCAACTAGGCCAGTGCAAAGACAAAACTACCAATTGATGGGAATTGCATAAATACCAAAAGTAATGAGATATAACAAAAAAAGTAATCATACCAAAAATTACAAACATTATACAACTAAAAATTCAGGAAAATGCTATGAAATCAAAATTTTCAATTGGATGGCTGAGACTGAAATTTATCTACAAATTTTGTTGCATTTGTTGATGAAATTCTAAACATGCTTGTATTTTCATCAATATATTTTTTTATTATGGAGGTAAAGTTGCTTAGAACTGTAAAAACCCCTACTATTAGAAACTTGATTTGCATATATCAGAGGTCAGAAAGGCAACTAGCTCTTTCTCTTTCAAGAGCTTCATGAACAAGAACTCCAAATGATTTAACACGCGAGAGCTCGCGCTGGGTCGAAAACGACCCCAGCCATTTTTGTTTCCATTTCTTGGAATTTCATGGACAGATAAGGAAACCATCTTTTGGGTAGCTGTCATTGTGTCCTTGATTGATATGTGGGTGTGGTTGGAATTTTCTTAAATACTTTTCATTCTTGTAAACTAGGGGGGTTCTTGCGATTGGAGTCGTTTACGACCGCGCGCGAGTACTGACGTCAGTAAAGTTCTCGGAACGGAACGGAACAGGTGTTTGGAGTCTATTCCATTCAAAGAATTTCGAAACATTTTGTGAAAAGGAATTAGTTGTCAGCAATCCTTTTTCTAGCCATGATTTTCAGTTAACAAGCGTGTCGTCCACAATGATTATGTAGTTCTGTCCTAGCAAAATTCATATTTTTCAATTGCTTTTGCACTACTTATAACAAAGAAAAGATACCGACTCCATATGAGCAAGGGATGAAGCATTTTAGTTAATTACTAGCCGATGGAGAAAGTGATGAATATGTGTCATTTCAGACGATGAAGGTTCAGCAATAAAAAAAACTTTAGTGATCATGACAGTGAAAGCAAATTTTCTTTTAGCGAAAATGCTGATAATCCTGATACAGATGGCATCTTTATTGGAAGAGATAAAGAAACTATTTGGCAAAGAAATAAATTTAGAGCTAATATTTGTACTCCAGTTCGAAATATAAGTATTTTTCTTCGTGCACCAAAGGGAAACGCAAAAAATTTTAGTGATGTGTTTGAGAGCTGGAGCATTTTTGTAATAGTTTATAAAACACTTTCTTTATGCATTTCAAATCAAAAACTAATCATTGTAGAAGTCTCTGTTAGTGAAAAAACATAAATTAATGAAATAAAATAAAGAAGTCATGAAAAAAAGGAAAAGAAATGAAGAAAAAAACACATTGGGGTTGTTTTCGACCCCGCGAGAGCACCCGTGTGAAAAAACATGGCGCAAGCTCTCGCGAGTTAATGTTTAGGTTTTTTACTTCGAAAAATATCCATTTCCCATGTGGTGAGTGCAAAAATTGAAAAATGGTGGTTAAAAAAAATTGTATTTATTTTGAAAAAAGCAGTTGTAGAATTGCTCAACATGGTTTGTATAGTACACTACTGCGCAAATACGAAGAAATATCTTGCCCTGAAAGGCGATGCTAAAAGATTGCGGGAAAATTTTACTCAAACTCTAAAATTACGCTTTACACGTGGCATCGAAAAAACACATAAAAATATGTCGAAATTGCAAAGCATTCAACAGGCAAAAGTGAAATAAGCAGAATTTTTAACATTCAAGTAGGAAACAGTGGCCTTGAAGAGTGAAATATTAAAAAAATATGTAATATTTTTCAAAATGTGTGTGAAGGGTTTTTTTTTTTTTTTTCACATCGTGGTTGTTGCTGTAACAATTATTCGGTTTAAATCAGTGCCTATCAAACTATAAGGGTGAACTGTCCACTAGACCGTCCCAAAAAAAATAATTTTCAAAAATCAATGTGCATACCCACTAAAGTTGTGCCAAATGACATTCTAAAGGTGTGGTAAAAATTTTAGCCAAATATTTTAAGATTAACAGACCTCTCATGAGCACCCAAAATCATTTTAGCGCCTTGTTTTCGGTACAAAATGTGCATGATGCAACAAATATTTAAAAAATATTTTTTATTGTTTATTCATTAGTTTGTACATTTTAAACATAATACAGTTTGAAGCAGAATGTTTTCTACATTAAATTTTATCAGTTATTGTTAACTTCAGTGTTTTCAGAACTCTAAAACTGTAATTTAATCGCCATTTTAGGTAAACGGCACACTGCCATTTTGTTCTCGACTTACTGTAGCTCTAGAGTTAAAATTGTATGTCAGCATTTTGTATAAAAACTAAAGCTTACATTATATTCATTTTTGATTTAGTTTTAATTTTCTAAATTTTTCAGAAGTAAGTTTCATTTTAATGAATATTTTCTATAGTTAAATAACAGTACATTGACTTTATATTAATTTTACAATAAGTGGTATGCAGAATTCAAAAGTAGTTTTCACAATATCATATCCACACTGAAATATAGCTGATAGAACAACTTGTTTCAGTTCTTGATATATACATTTTAACAGCTAATTACCAACAAATGGGGAAGCACTGGGCCGACTATTTCATGATTTAAAGATTAGGAAATTAACATTGTCAGAAAGATGCTTACCGATAACACAAAAACCAAATGTTGTGACCAAACTGAAAATGATCTATGAAAAATATGCCAAAAAAAATATAAAACTAAACATAGGAAGGCATCCAAGAGGCAATGACAAATCGAAAAGGAGTTTAATGAAGAAATGAAGAAAAAAAAAATCATATTTCTTATGCAGGCAGACAGTGAATATACATTAAAATACCTGAAGATTGGAAGTTCCTTCAGGACCAAGTAGGGAAAAGGATAAATTTTATGGAAGGCGAAAACTGACATTTCAAAAACTAGCAAGAAAAGCAACAAACAAGAAAGGGTAATAAGAGAAATGAAGAAGAGAAAGCAAAAATAGGAGAACAACAAAGTATGTTATTTGAGTCTTCAATTGAGGCTGCATCAAGATTGGACATTGAATCAAAAGCAAGAATTTTTGTTAAAGTGATTCGAGTTTTTAAAACTAAAACCAAAGGGTACAAAGGAGGGCTACACGGTTAGTGAATGGATTTTCTAATTTAGACTATGATTCCAGACTTAGAATGCTTAACATGTATAGTCTTGAGCAAAGGAGAACCAGAGGGGAGACATGATTCAGTTGTTTAAATTTATCAAAATGAAAGATGTTATAGGGTTACATTTTTGCATGGAAAGCAGGACAAGGGGTCATTGTTATCTCAGGCTAACCTGGAAATTCGGAAAAATTACTATTTTAGTAGAGTAGTGGGATCTTGGAATAGTTTATTGGAAGAGGCGGTAAGGAGCAAGGGAGTAGATAGTTTTAAGAAGGCCATTGATCGTCATTGGGGTCTTATAATTTGACTAGGGCCAGCCCTATTGGGCCCAGAGCCTGTTGCTAGTCGTCGCATTTGTATTTGTATACTCTTGGTGATGCAGATCATGTTCCTGGTTGTATGTTTAATTCCCAGGTACCTATCACAGGGCAAGATGGATGGCAAAAGGAGTTTACTGCTTGAAGAATTTGCTTTCACGAGGAATACAAATTAGCATCTTATGAGATTTTAGCATTAAAAAGAATTCTGTTCATGACAACAATCTATGCAAAATTGTGGCTCAGTACCCCCAGTAGCTGCAATGTGCCTCATAACGACTTACATCTTCTACAAATACTAGAGCTATACACAGAAATTGATAGTGAAGTGGCTCTAAGAGGCCCTTATTAAAAACGTAAAGGAAAACTTTGATAGCTAAGTGAGGATTTGGTATGATTAGCTTTTTTTACAGACTGCGTGCCTCCAAAGGAAAAAGCTGCCATAGTAAAAGCTTTATAGCGTCCAAAAACCAAAAAGGGTCTTAAAAGACTCTTTTTGGTTGCCCAACCATGTTGAATCTTTTCAGAATAACATTATCATATTTTGTGAAAGAACGGATTTAGAATCAGCTCTAATGAAACTGGATAATAATTTTTGTCAGCTGATGTTCGTACTTGGGCTGGAAGAAATAAATACAATCAAGCTAAGGAAATAGTGTCTGCATTCAGTCCTGTCAAGTTTTTCTAGGGGGTGGTGGCAAAGGGTAAAAACACAATCCAATTTCACCAGAAAACAACAAAAACCATGCCCACTTAAATGTAAATACATTGAGCTCTCAAATTCAGGGGGGAGGTAATTGACCCCCCCCCCACCCCCACCCCTGACCCCCCAACCCCCAAAATGACAGGCCTGTCTGCATTGAAGGTAGTAAATGATTGTGCTAAGCAAGCAGTTAAATTAACAAGTGGTTTCAATTTGCAACTTACTACTGACGAGCAACATCGGCTCATTTTTCAAACATTGGAACATTACGAAAAATAAGCAGCATTGATGTATAATTTTTTTTTTAGTAAATTTAGCAAAAAGTGTATTTGAGACTGTAATTATTACATGTTGTTAAAGAAAAAGTATCGATAGAAATGCTTTTGTATTGAGTAAATTTTATAAAACTTTGTGAAAAAAATAATTACTCAATAAATTAGGTTTTTGAAATATTTAATGACGTTGAGCTGTCACTTAATAATCTTCAAATAGCTTAAAATTTTGCAAGATAGTTATTTATACCAAATGTCACAATAATGCAAGGTATGTCAGTTCAAATTCCAAAATTTTTTTTTCACCATACAATTTTGGGACAGTCTACTGTCCACTGGTTAGTAATTTAAAATTGAAATTTTCAGGTCTACTCTTTTCCTAAAACCCCCTACTCTTTTTTCCTTAAGTTCTAAAATTTTTCCTCAAACGAGTTTTGGGGCGATCTTATTTGGTGTGTGTTATTTTAAATCTTATTAGGAAAACCTTCTTTTGCATTTTCTTTCCCTCTATGAATTCAAAAAAAAAAAAAAAAAACAGTTCTGGAAAAAAAAAAAAATTCTTTTTTCAACACAAGGAATTAAATGCACGGGGGCCGCACATCGCCATACGGTGGGCTGCATTTGGCCCGCGGGCCGCAGGTTGTGCACCCCCTAAATTACACTAAAAAGTATGAAATAAAATAAGTAAGATGTTTTCTTGGTGACAACTATTAAAAATTTTATTTGATCTAATTATATCTTTATATGTTGATTAATTCTAAAGCAGCAAATAAATTTTAAACTAAAAATTTCTCTTAGATTTTCAATTTAAGTTTTTTTTATATTTCATTTTTGAAAGAACCTGTTTACCTCACAAAAGAGTTGGTTTTGTCCATTTTTTCTTGGAAAAGTTTTTTTTAAAAATTAATGAGTTACTTTTGTGTGTGATTAGTTTGGAGCGTAAAATCTACTTTATGCTATTTATTTAACTGAAAAACTTAGTATAAAATTTCTTTTATCTTTAATTTAGGTGTTTTCTGGCATGTTACTGATATTCATGTGGATCAAAATTATTCCAGAACAGGAAATCCTTTAGATCTTTGCCATGATGACAATACTGTTTATCCTGACAATGGCTTATATGGAAATTTCTTATGCGACTCACCTCTGTATTTAGTAAATGCAACAATAAGTTCAATGCGAATTATTGAGCCACATCCTGATTTTGTATTATGGACTGGGTGAGTATTTTTAGAATAATTAAATGTATTCAGCCTTTAATATTAGATTTCATGCATATACAAAAGTGATAATCAGCTAAAGACTCTAGGCCCAGCTAGGCTGGTTGCAGTCGGTTTATGAATCCTAAATGATGGTCAAAAGTCTTTTTAAAACTGTTTATCCTATTGCAAGTGACCAACTGTTTCTTTTTAACTATTCCAAATGTCTGCAGCACTGCTGAAGTAGAAATTTAATCCATGCGCATCATCCATTTTGATAAACTTAAATAACTGAATTATTTCCCCTCGTACTTTCTTTTGCTGTAGAGTCTAGACTATATATATTAAGCATACTATGTCTGGAATCATAATCTAAAATGAAAAGCTTATGAGATCCCACCATACTTCTATGTAAAGGCCGAAGAACCTTCTTTGATTTGTTTGAAATAGATCTATTGATATGATAAACACAAGCATACTGTTGCTTTGTTACAAGCTGTAAGGCAATGTTGACTAAACTTAAAGTCCTGATTTATTAAGACACCCAGATCAATAATACTTTGTATGCTTGTTTTCATGACCTAAATGTAACACTTAATATTTCCCAACCTATACTGTCATGCCTCACTTATCTGCCCACTAAGTGATATGATCTAAAACCTCTTGTAGCTTATGATTTATGTACTTGTTCATTTTCTATAATCCTCATAATTTTGATGTCATCAGCAAAAAAAATCATGTTTCTTGAAATTTTTTTATGAATATCATTAATAAAAATGATGAACAAAAAGGTTCCTAAAGGTCCCTCCTCCTTATCTTTGAGGAACCCCACTTAAAATTTCATTCCAATTAGAATGATTTCTTTGTGCAATTACTCTTTCTTTTCAATCAGCCAGTCTCTAACCTTAGTTGAAATCTTTCCTCTTATTCCTGTATAAGCTAACTTGCTGAGTAGAACAATATGTGAGATACCTTATCAAAAAGTTTTTGAAAATCAATGTAAGCAACATCTACACACTTTTTGTTATCTAAAGCCATGGTAACCTTGTCATAGAATTGTGGTAAATTACTAGCTCACCATTTATCTTTCCGGAAACCATACTACAAATTAGTTAACAGACCAGAAAATTTTAAAGTAAGTTAGTATTTTTTCTCAAGAACTCATTCAGTGAAAAGATTCAATATTTCAATTACAATTTTTCTTACATTTATTAACATCAGCAAAGTACTGGTGTATGCAGGGATGAAAATCTTCCACGGATCCGCGATTTTCCGTTTTTTGTATTTTTTCTCCGCGATCAAAAAATTTATGTTGCATCAAACTTAAAAAAAAAAATATATAAATACACTCATTATTAAAATGAAGCTTAAAATAAGTTGATTTTAAGTAGTAGAGGTTGAAATTATTTTCAACTTCCAAAATAATGGAAAGACTTTTAGGATGCAGAAGGATTGAAATCTCAAGGATGACCTACAAGTATCGGCGAACTATGTACCCTATTTTGGCATGCTGCCAAAAACATAAGTTTCCATTGTAGGAGGTCGAAATTAAGGAAGTTCAGCTAAAATATTCGAGATTTTGTCAAAAAAATTGGGAAAAATATTAAAATAAATTTAAAATTTGTTAAAAGAACTAAAGACAATGCAGTAATAATTCGGGAATTTATTTCTTGAGACACATGTGTCTAATTCTTCAAAAATTGCAACCCAACCCTCCTTTTTTTTTACATTGTTGTGAATGACTTAAAAATAAATTGAATGAGCAATTAAAAAGTTTTAAAGACATTTACTTTCGATTTCATGGCGTAAATTAAGATGAAATCTTGCATGACTAATTTCGCATAATATGGAAAAAAAATCTATCCGAATTTTAAGCCGCGCAATTTATCCTCTTTTTTGACAATGGGCTGTTTTCATCCCTGTGTATGCTGCCAGCCCAGAAGCAGAAACTTTCTAGCCAGTCTGCGACACTGATTTGGTCAGTTGGAAATAATCTGCAGCATTTTTATTAGTTTTATTTGAAGTTTTCATATAATACACAAAAATTTTACAGGGTGCGTACTCCTTTTTTAAAATTAAAATTGAGGAGTATTTAAAGACTTTTTAACATATTTGCTGCTGATAAGTTGCTCTTTGGCAAAATCTCTCAAAAAACACCTGTTAAATAATACTGATTGAAGTGGAGAAACTTAACCTCCTTAACATCAAGCACTTTTGAAGAGTCTGAAAATTTTTTTAGGACACAACCATAAATATTTGAATAATTGATTTAGAAAATTCAATTGATTACTTACATACAACACCAAATTGTGTTTAATGAATTGTAAATATGTTTTTTTAAATTGCATATTACATTAATATGTAAACTAGGAATTCACTACACTAAACTTAATTAGAATGTATTTCTCTCCTCCTATTCAGTAAAAGCTATTGTTTTCAATTGTTAGATTCATTTGTGTATGAAATTTATTAAACATAAAATCAAATTCAAGTTTAAAAAAAATATTTACATTGAAAACAAATGAAATAATTATGTGGATAGTTTTTTTAAAATTCAGTACTTTCCTAAAAATATGTGACTGCATTTTAAAAAATGAGTTAATTATTGAAATAAAAAGTAAAACAAATAATTTTAAAATAGTATTAGTTAAAGCAATTTCCACCTTTGAAAATAAATCAAATAATTACAGGATGTAATAGGATTGAAGTCTCAAATAGGCCGTACGATTTTCGTGGAAGCACAGGCTTGATGTTTCAAAAAAAAATACGGTTTTTGATGTATGTGATGGAGAATACAAAAATTTAAAGCACTCGATATTTATATTAAAATCGCAAAGAACATTCGTGTGATTTTAATATCGCAAAATCAAACTATTGTTGTCATGAATTTGCGTAATTTTTTCGATAGTGAGAGGGATTTCTTTTTTTTCTATTTTTTAGTATGAACTTATTTCATTTTTAAAAGAAGTTATTTTAACTTTAAAAGTTGAACTCTCTTTTAAATTAAAACTGCAAGAGGAAAGCGAAAAATTTGGCCGCGAAAAATCGGGAAAAATGAAACTGAAGGAAAGGCAGATATCTATTGGCATGCTTGATGGCAGTCTTTGAAAACAGCCCTCATAATAGGAAAAAAAAAAGATCACCCACCCCCAAAGGAGAAAAGAGTCATTTTCCTTAATTAACTCTTTTAGTGACCACTACAACTCAAACAAATGTTATTTTTCAAAGCACAAATAGTTAACAGAGAATCCACAATTCTTTACATTTACTACAAGCAAGGAGCCCCCCCCCCCAACATAAATGTTTTCTGCAGGAGTGGAAGAATCATGAGTAAACCAATCACAAAATATCTTTCCATTATTTTTCGATTTTCAGCGTCGCTCAGCTAATCTGCCTACCAATCTGTAAGGGAATTATTTTAAAAATGTATGATGAAAGTACAAAACATCGGATAATTTCCGTTTTTTTTTTTGAAGATGAAGAGCATCACTCTCTGGCTCATCAAAGACATTCATTTTCTCTCAGTTTTCGTTGAGCTGTATTTGATTTTTCCCTCCCTTTCTTTCTTTCTTTTTCTTTTTTTTAAAAATTATCTGCAGAGTGATGAAAAATCTGCGACGTACGTCTCACGTCTCGCAATTTCTGCTACTGGGGCTGCCAGATCCATAATTTTTTTAATTTTCCAGGAGGCAAAGGATAATACAAATTATATAACAACATATTATTTAAAAAAAGTGGCAATTTCTCAAAGCCTCGGGACAATGGGAGGGGGGCAAGTACCCTTTAAGAGCCTGCCAAATGATGGGCTTGCATGCGGCCTTCCAACCTTACGTGCTACTAATACGTGTGTGGCCCTTTCCTAAAAAAGTTTGTGCACCCCTATATTAGACTATAAAGTGCAGAGATTGCTCAATGAATTATCAAAATCCCGGAATCTCTGTACTTCTTGTCTGAAGAGGATGAGAAAGTTTGGAAGCTGAAATTTGAATATGAATCCACTTTGCTATTTTTTCGTCCTTTAAGTTGGCCCTAGTGTGGTAGTGCATAGTTTTTTACTTCGTAGAGAGCAAATTCAGTCTAGCATATCGACTAAAAAGGCCAAGAAAAATTATATCTCTTAACCCGTTCGGGACGGCAGCTCGCAGAAGAAAACGCTCTCTCAGGCCGGCAGCTGTTACCGCAAACTGCACTCACGGGCCGGAGCATTTTCTCCCACTAAGCCTAATTCGCGATTTCGAAAACTACGCATTGCATAATAATCGATAAAATGTACACTTTTCATAGAAATGACACCATTTTTGAAGATGAGGTTAAATATAACATATTTTCAATCATAACAAAAAAAATCATTAAAATAACTGATATTTAACATTAAAAATATAAATTTATTTTATTTTTCTGCAACTAAAACTACCTAAATTAAACACTAAATATTGATACTAAATAGAAAAAAAACATGAAAAATCTTCGCACTTAACATCATGACACACATTAATAATGAGGATTATTGCAATAGTTAATATTGTAAAGCGGTATAAAAAATTTCAAAACACGGATCGATGCAGAGACCGACATTGCACATTTTGCATTCGTAACCAGTTTCACGTCTTTTATTGTGCTTTGAACAAACTGCACATCTTCTTCGAAGCTTTTTTCCATCTTTTCCAAATGAATACTAAAGTAAAACCTAAGTTAGAATGTCTCCCATAAAAAGCCCCATCCTTAAAACAGAACTGAAACTATAAATGCTTTTAAAATGAATTAATACGCTCTTCACCACGTGTTGCAGCCTAATAAATCTCAGACACTTGATATTCCCCTCTCTAACTTCAGAGAGATATATATAAAGGAACCAGAGCAATCTTTTGAAAAAAAATTGAATAAGCAGCGCCTGCCTTCATCCTGCCTTCATCACGTGCTTCTTTTTGAACCCCTTGTGTTTCTGTTTTCATCATGGTGAACCCAATAAATCTCTCAGATATTTCACATATCCTCTGTTCTGACGTCAGAAAGATATATATATAAAGGAACCAGAAAAATCTAATGAAAAAAAGTGGATAAGTAATGCCATCTGATAGAAGTATTCGCTGTAAATATACGATGGTGGATGGTGGTCTCGTCTCATGGGCCCTAAAAGACATTTTTCGCTGTCGTATATTTATGTCGGTCGGCCATGCAGGGCAGCTCGCGCTGTCGTACATTTACGGCGCTCGTCCCAAACGGGTTAAAGCAGATGGAATTGAAAAAAACGGCTCCATATGACATTTTGTCCCTGAATCCCACAAAACTTCAACTTGGATAAAAAACAGTACATTACAGCATTAGCAGATTAACCACTAAACCGAGACGCATAAAAAAAAAAAAATGCTTGAGCTTTTTCTGACACTATGTCCCAAATAAACCAGATTTCAACGGATAAAGCAGCACATGTATCATCATTAAAAAACGAATGTTATATTCTTTCTCTGTGATAAAAATTGTATAAAATTTGATTGGCTTAGATGGATTATAATTTTATTAGCGTGACTTGATGAAATATTCAATGAGCATATACTGTACTGCTTTTCAAATGTGCTGCTCTTCTGAACTGTTCTTGCTCTGCTTCATAGATCTTGACAAACTCCCATTCACTTTTTCAGATTATCAATAGTCAATTGCTTCAGAATTTACACAGCACAACTTTGTGACATCCCAAGTCAGCCGTTCTTTCTTGAGCAGAGCATTGATAATATATTGTATGTGAAGGGAAGAAAGTTTAATGCAATGGCGGCATTACTTTTTGATATCTATTGTTCTGATTTTTGCTTGTTTAATTTTGAGCTAATTACTTGACCAATACATTTCTCCAAAAAAATTTTGCTGCCATTTTTACAAGTTGCACTTTTAGTGGTTAAGGGCATTGAGGGTAAGTTCAACTGACAGGTTATCACCTCCAGCTTTAGCCTTACCCAGCTTTAGCCTTCAAATTTCGAGTTGAGCCGCACCATAGTTTGCGGACGCTCGCTGGTGAGATAAATTCATTTTATCTACCAGTTTGTTGGCTATCTCAGCTACAATAAGAGGATTTTTGCCTCCGGCTCGATCATTGGCTATTCCTAACTGAGGAGCCCATAATAAGGGCGAAACTGCAGTCTTAGGATGCTATATGATCGAGCTGTGGGTGCATTTGCTACAGGTTATCACCTCATTTGAAAAGAATGAGTCAAAATGTGATCTCTCAAAAAGGCAGATAGAAATAAATGTTAATGAGAGATTACCAATTCAAAGCTTCCTAATTCTTCATCTCACGACTATTATCCTTCCTCTGTTAAGAAATCGGAAATTGCCCATAATGTCATGCAGAGGAATGATGACAAGTGCCTTATCTGTTAGAAGACTAAATGGGTTGGATCACCTCTTCCCCTGATTGACATTGACTAGTAGCAGATTTTAAACACTCATAGCTTTTAGTGAACTTTTGTATGCACTGTTTACAGAAAAGGAATCAAAAGAGAGCTGTAGTTTTAGCAATGGAAGAAAAGATCCATTTAAGATGTGGAAAAAAATCTTATCTTTAAAAAAAGGACTTGGACTGAAGTATGCAGTATTTTCAAACACATTGTCAACAACAATGTCTAACAAGAAAAAAAAAATCTCAGATCATTACCAAATCAAGAGCAGCTTGTGCTTCTGGCTTTGGAGAGAATAAATTAAGAAATATACAAAGTTCAAATGAAATTATAGCATAAAATATATGGAAATAATGAAAGTCATTAAATCAGAATTTTGTATTGTGGGAGTACACAAAATGCTGAAATGGTAGTGTGTGTGGATGGCCAGAAAAAGCTCCTTTTTTGTCCCAAAATTATAATTCTATAGTTTAGAAAAGTCTTCTTTCCACTTAAAAAAAAAAAAAAAAAAAAAAGACACCTTTACACCTTTAATATCTGGTGTGAATTCAGTTTTGTGCATTAAACTGTATATATCAAAGGACACGACCAATACCTTACTACATATGCAATAAATCAAATAGGAAAATGGTTGCGCATCATACTAGAAAAAATTAATGAGTGATTATGCAACCATCTTGAAATATTTTTGAGTTAAGGAATTCTGAAAGTATTTTTTCCTCTTTGTCTCTTGTAATCTCAATTACAGTAAATATATTGTTTAAAATTCTTTTTTAATTTGTGATGTTTCAAAAGGGAGAAGAAAATCTTAAATTTTTAATTGATCATTGACCAAGAATAAATTTTACTGTTGAATCATATGTGTGAATTGCCTAAATATATTTAATTGTTTGGTGGAAAGGACACTTTATTAATTTCAGAAAAAAATGTATATATGTTGTATATTTAATTCTTATAGATTGTTTTTCTATACTATAGTACTTTCCATAAAGTTTTCGTATTAATTCAAAACTGCTTTTGGAATTTTATTTTGTGATGTACTTTTAGTGATAATCTTCCTCATACAAGTGGTGAAAATCCAGAATGGGATCTAATCTTTGAAGCAATTAAGAATGTAACAGAGTTACTGAAAGTTAATTTTCCTGGTATCCCTGTCTTCCCAGCAATTGGTAACCATGATACTTTTCCACCAAATATGTTGATACCTGATAGTACTACAGATACTGTGTATAAAGATTTCTTGGAGAAAGGTGGATGGGGAGACTTTTTGGATGAAAATGCAAAATCAACTTTCATAAAAGGTAAATAATATCTGTCATTTTTAAATATTTTTGCACAGTATTAAAAACATGATACAGTGGTAAGTACAGTAGTTGGAAGTAGCATGCTACATGTAGTGAAACTATTGTAATTGCAGCATTTTTCAGTAGTTTGTAGTGTAGCGCGCTACTAAAAAGAAAAAAAAAAAAGTTGTACAGTGAGTAGCCCCCATACAGAAAATGAGTAGTTTATAGCGATTCCTCGCAACTACTTTTAATGTTAGTTTAATTCAAGCAAATTTGACTGGTGTAAATTTTACTAGAGTACATTAGCAGATGCAGTGATAAGTAATAAGGCTCCTAAAACTGTGGACGGACTTAACCTATCAGATACGTTGAGGTTGCTTCTGTTCAATTTGTTTGATGCTATTTGTTAAACAATAGCAGACATGCCATCTCTCCTACTTTAGGCAGGAGATTCCTTGATTTAGAGTTCAGTCTGGTAAGGGTCGACCTATGCATCGTCCCTGATGGTTGAAAAGTTTATCCATCGGCATCAGCCGCCAGTGCTAACTTGGGGAAAACATCAGTCTATCAGCATTAAAAAGCATCTAATTGCCGTTGATTTTTGGAAAAAAAGTTTTGAGGGAGAATACTATTTCTTACTTCGTAATTAATAGTATGTACAGCATGTGGCCGAAATCAGGCAGTAATGGGATCAACACAGTTCTGGGTTTCACACTTTTTCAAATTTCGGGCAGATAACGAAATTTTTCACAACACAAGGGACACTTTTTGAATGATTGTTTTGATGAGGGTTTTAAAAATTACAGTAAAACCTCTGAGTAATTTTAGCAGTCGCGGAACTCTAACACGTTGGGAGCGCATGAACTCTTGGAAGGACGGCAACAGGTTCACGTAGCAGGCGACTGTCCTCTTAGAGGAAAACTTTAAATTTTCACAATTGAATACTTAGAAAAAACATTTTTAAATTTTTTCCCTTTATCTACATTAAAAATGGAGTGGAATTGGTAAGTTAGACAGCAAAAATTTTTTCAGCCCGATGGTGGTTACCATTGTCATGAGGTCAGCATTGAACGTGTTAAGTTTTGCCCCGTTATTGGGAGGATTACTTTTGAGGAGTTTGCTATTTCAGATGTTACCTATTAATTTAATGTGAAATTATAATATTTACTATGTAGCATTGCCATCATGCACTACAACACGTATAATTGTGCATTATTTACTATATCTCACTTTGACTCACTCATTTTACCTTTGCAGTTTTAAAGGCCAGTATGCTTTTTTATTACAATCCTTTAGCCCCCCCCCCTCCTTTACCTTATCTTTCTATTAGAAGCATATTTTGGCTGCTTATACATTTTTTCCACTTTTCTGTGAGTTTCTTTGTGATATTTTTACTAAAAAAGTAGAATTGAAAATATGTTGATCTATATCATATATGTTGTAATATCTTACTATCGTATTTATGTACTCATTCATTTTTATTTAAGCTATTACGTGCATAGGTTTCTACACTATATTGAACGCTTTTTCGTTCCTAAAAATGTTTAAAGCGCACATTTCATCAGCCATTTTTATTGATTTTCCTTTGGCCATCGGCATTGGTGGCCGATGCTAACTTAGAGAAAACATTGGGCATCGTTTTTTTTAAACCATCGGCCTATTGGCCAAAATTTGCAATCCGTCAAGCCCTACAGTCTGGAGCCGCCTGCCTCCAGTGCTTTTTAAGGGATTTAGAAAGTTGTTGAATTTTGTCCATCAATGGTATAATCAGAGGTCTTTTTAGTTGTCTATTTTGGTTAGTAGGGAAAATTAATCTTCAAACATAATAATTGTTAAAGCAAAGGAATCAGATCTTTACTTCATAAAAATATTATTTAAACTGCCTTTAAAAAATTCTTGTAGAAATAAATATTTTATATCATGTTTATTAATTTTCTACAGTTTATGCCTGACAAACATGAAAGTAATTAATTTTAAAACAGAATTTCTTTGGCTCTAAGGTATAAAACTTTCTCCTGTTTTCTCATGTCATTTTTCATGCTTTTCTGCTTAATAAATGAAATTGTAACTGATTGATATTGAATATCATCATCATTGATAAATGAATTTTCATATTTTGCTAGTATATGCATTGAACAGAGTGGGGCTGAGAAAAAGACGACTAAGGACAAGCAGTACATGTTCCCATATAGTGTCACGTTTCGACTTTTCTAGCATTGAAATGGCTTCACTAAGTGGGTGTAGAATGTCTGGTGGATGAGTGCTGTAGACTTCAATGAAATTGTTTTATTTTTTTTTTTTGAAATATGGGAGCAAGTACAACTATTTAAAAGGATCTTATGCAGGGTGTTATGTTTTAACACCCTGCCTTCGTTCTAGATTTACACTTCTAACTGAAATTATGCTCAAAATAATGTAGAGTTATGATATTAAAAAATGGAAGCAAAAAATTTTTTTGTCGAGAAATATGAAGTCTAACCTTTCATATGGACTCCATATCCCCAAACTTATGTTTAGGAAAAAATTCACTATTAAATATAATTCTAAAGCAAAAAATTTGAAAGCTTTGCTATAAAAACTAGAAAAGATATCAGAGTTCAAAGATATGCGGTCCCATGCAGAAATGAGATCGCCACATATTGCTCTTGCCGCTTGTCATTCTACTGCAGCCGTAAGCAGCTATATTTTTCTCCAATCTGTTTTATTCACAGCAAGTCTAAAATGGTGTAAGTCACAAAACATTGCATTTCATAATTCGGTGCTTTTTGGTTGTACTAATGTCAAGCTTTTATGTTTAAATTGGTTTTTTATACTCATGATTTCCCTAAATATAAGTTACAAGACCTAGGATCTGTATAAAAGTTACATTTCATATTTTTTCACTTCAAACTTTTATTACCTTAACTCTGCACTTCATTTTGAGCATTTTTGCCATGGGAAGTATGCATCTAGGACAAACAGTAGTGAAAATATAGACTATGATTGTTAAAACAGAACATCTTGTGTAATGCAAACTATAATGTGATAGAGAAGTATGAAAACCTTTCCATTTCCTGTCAAAAAAAGCTTTTGGTTCTAAAGCTAACCACAGTTAATTTAAAGTTTCACTTATAAACTAGTTAAGCATTCTCAACTGTGTTTTATGTTTCAGATTGTTTATTTATTTTAAATAATTTATAATTATGATATAGTATTGGTTGAGATATTTCTTATTTTCATTTTCTATTTGGCAATTGACTTGATATATTAAAATAATAAAAATGTATTATTAGATAATTGTAAGTTTCTGCAGTCATTCGGCAATTATGTCGATAATCCATACTATTAATTACTAATAGCAAAGATTCTGTCACTCTGTTAAAATGCAATTCTAAAATTATTTTCTTCAATATATTTTTCTATTTATACTCTTTTTAGTCCCTTTAAATTTTAGCTGTTGAGTACTTGTACAGTTCAAAGGAATATTTTTTGGTGTAGAAAACCTTCAGGATTCTTACAGCCCTTTGAAAATCTTTAAAGCATTCTTAAAATTAGTTCCGTAAAAAGCACTAATTTTTTTCATATTTTTAGCAGAGTCCTAATTGTTTAACAGCATTAAGAATAAAACTTTTAATTTAATTATTTTCATTCCCAAAATCTACTAGATTGTGCTTGACATATAATAGGATATACCTTATTAGACTGAAAGCATAATCATATAAGAGTTCGGAAATGTGTTGTATTAAATGATTTTCTCTTTTGCAGGTGGCTATTACAGCCAGATCATAAAACCTGGATTTAGAATAATTAGCCTGAATACTATCCTATGGTATGAGCCAAACACTTTTACTGAAGGTTTGATTGATCCAGTTGATCAATTTAAATGGTTTGAAGATGTTCTCAAGAATAGTTCAACATCACTAGAAAAGGTAATTTCTTTAGGAAGCATGTCTCTAATCGTAAAAATAATGCTCACTTGGACTCTAAAACTAGTCATTATGATCTCAAGTAAGATATATATATATATATATATATATATATATATATATATATATATATATATATATATATATATATATATATATATATACTCATTAACAAAAACAAAGTAGTTAAAGAAACATAAAAATAAAAATAAACTTCACCACACAGGTCAAAAGGCGCCTGTGGCAGCTCTTTGAAACTGGTAGCGAACATATTTTTAATTAGAAGTATAAAACTTTGCGAAAAATTAGTTGAAAAACTGAAGTATTGAGAAAATTCCCAAAAGACGCTGGGGCCTTCATCAGGGGCTCCCCCCTAGGGTAGAGAAAAGTGAAGTGAGATGTTTCTTGCCAGTTGCAGGCAAAACGCCTAAAAAGATTCAACTTTTAGCCCCTGACATCTCACAGACAAGCATAAGGTCACAAGAAGTCAGATTTATTTAACCAAAAACATGAGAGAATACAATTCAATAAACACCATATAAAATCAATAAAACTGAAGGACATGAAATTACAAGAATACAAAAACAAGAACTCTCAACCAACACTGTAAGAACTATAAACCTATGACTTCTTCAATGTGCTACTGATAAGACTGTTCGTCAATTTCGCGGGGTAGCAGTTTTCAGTTAAAGTTACAATTAATTGTCTTATTGCTTAGTCTAGATTTGAGTTATTGTTGCAAATTTTTTTGTATCGTGAAACTTCTATCGTTTTGTATCTTAAATATATATATGTATATTTATGTATATATATAATATCAGAATTGTAAGAAGAAAGACGAAGAGACCACACCAAAAGCCCATAGATGCGCAACATAGCTAAACTAAAAAGCCAAGTGTATAATAATACAAATAAATAGTAAAAATGAAATAGAAAATGGCAAATTAGGAGAAGTGAAAGAAGAAAGGTTGAATCCAGAGATCATCAGCTGTGGGGGATTCAAGAGTGGTCGAAAGACCAAAAAATTTAAATATAAAATACAAAAAGGATGTTTAAGTTCAAAATATGCAGTCTACAGATCTTCATTGGGCAAACAGCACAAATGCGAGTCTGCAAACTGTACATAAGAACAAAAACCTAAAACTAAAAGCAGGGGTTTCACCTCGACTAATTAGGAATAAAATTCCCAAAAATTAGCCACCCACAGGACGGGCCTGCTATGAAAATAAAATCATCTCACTTGAAACGCCACACATCAAAACCAAAAAAGTATCCAACAAAAGCAAATCCTAATTCGTTCCATTGTCTATTCTCACATGCTCAAAAGATGTCCACCACTGCAATCCTGAACTGGTTTCTTCCATCGGTATCATGCTTTCGAACAGTTAAACAGTTACAGTGAAGCAAAGTCGTTATTAAAGGTTATACTTGAGTAAACATTTTTAATTAGATTTTTTGGAAAATTTTTATCAAACAGTTTATTTTTAAGAAGAGAAAGTTCTAAATTTAAAGCGGTTTCAGTGTTACAAATTCTTTTGATTCTCAAAGCTTGTGAAACAATGATGCCAATAAAATCTTTTTTGCTTAGACAGGAATTATAATCTTGTAGGCTATTGACTTTGAATTGGAATACACGTCTTTCATCATAAATCATAGTGTAACAGATGGAACTAATTTCTATGTTAATGTCAGTAAATTAAAAATCTTTTGATTGTGACTAGTTTTTTTTGAGCATAAAGGAATCATCATAGATAGTTTTGCTGAGCTCAGAAAAATTTTAAAAATTAATGCATAAAAGGTCATCAATATACCTACGACACAGAGGTGCAGGGGAAGGGTTTTCAATCGAGAATTTTATTTCATAAAACAAGACAAAAAGGTTGGCAAGTGTTGAGCTAAAATTAGCTCTCATTGCAATACCATTAAGGGGTTACAGTACCTCAAAAATGACCAAAAGACCAAAAAAAATTTTATTGCTTAGTTCAAAAGTAAAAGTTATTTAAAACACTCAGAAAAAAACAACATTGTTCTAGCTAAATTATTTAAAAAGTTATGAGTGACTTTAGGGCATACATGCTATGTGTTCTAATGGAAAAGCCAAACTTTAAAGTGCTTTTTCTCGGTGATCAGTTTTTAGTGTTTCTATGTTACTAGAAATGCTAAGGAATTTTTTCTATTAAAGATATAACTTTAAAGCAATATTTTTTGCACTCAGGATAATATATTTAACAAAACTGTGCATTGAATAAGCGTTTTATAAATTACAAAATTTTTTAGAGTTTGTTAAACCTCGAAGAACAAAAGTTTCTAAGATTTTTTTACATAAAAGGTCACAAAATATTTTCTAATCAAAATATAAGAAAATGAATGCACAGATTTGTTGAGGTTTTCCTTGTGATCATTTCGCAAAAAGAAATTTTGAAATTAGCGCAGAAACAAAAAAGCCTTAGGGTTTTAAAAAAACTGAAATTTTCTTACATTTTTCAAATTTTCAAAAAAAGTTTTCAAAATTTTTGATGTTTGAAAATTAATTATTGATTTTTAAACAAGTGCAGAAACAAATATTTCAAAGAATTAACTTTTTCACTTAAATTAAAGAAATTTGTTAGAAAGGTACTGTAACCCCTTAATTTGCTGAAAGCAAGAGTTACCATTTTTAAAAAAAATATTGAAAATATAAAATTTAAACATATTAAGAAAAAAAACTCTTATTCAAATTGAGTGCGTCATTCACAGAGCTAAAAAGCTCAAATACAGTGGAAAAAAGTTCACAAAGGTGAAATGGGGGTTTTGGATTATCAACAACAGTGTTGAAGTAATCAATCTACTAAATATGCTCGACATAAATAGCCTTGAAACTTTTGAGTTTGAAAATTTTTTTGCTAACATTCCCCTTTGTGAACTTTTTTCCACTGTGTCTGAGCTTTTTCGCTTTGTGAATGACACACTCAATTTTAATGTGAGTTTCTTTCTTAATCTGTTTAAATGTTGCATTTTCAATGATTTTTTTAAAGATGGTAATTCTTGCTTTCAGCAAATTAATGGTATTGCAATGGGAGCTAATTTTAGCTCAACACTTACCAACCTTTTTCTATTGTTTTATAAAAGAAAATTCTCGATTGAAAACCCCTCCTCTGCACCTCTCTGTTGTAGGTATATTGATGACCCTTTATGCATTAATTTTTTGAATTTTTCTGAGCTCAGCAAAACTATCTATCATAATTCCTTAACGCTCAAAAAACTAGTCACAATCAAAAGATTTTTATTTTCCGGGACATTAACATAGAAAGTGGCTCCCTCTGTTACACTACCATTTATGATAAGACGTAAATTCCAATTAGCCTATAAGATTATAATTCCTGTCTAAGTGAAAAAGTTTTTATTGGCATCATTGTTTCACAAACTTTGAGAATCAAAAGAATTTGTAATACTGAAACTGCTTTTAATTTAGAACTTTCTCTTCTTAAAAATAAACTGTTTGATTACAATTTTCCAAAACACCTAATTAAAAATGTTTGCTCAAATATAACCTTTAATAACGACTTTGCTTCACTGTAACTGTTTAACTATTCGAACGCATGATACCGCTGGAAGAAACCAGTTCAGGATTGCAGTGGTAGACATTTTTTGAGCACGTCGGAACAGAGAATGGAACAAATTAAGATTTGCTTTTTTGGACACGGATTTACTTTTTGTATTTTTATTTTACATTGACAACTGGACTGCCTCTGGATTTGTTGGATACTTTTTTGGTTTTGATGTGTGGCGTTTCAAGTGAGATGATTTTATTTTCATAGCAGGCCTGTCCTGTGGGTGGCTAATTTTTGGGAAGTTTATTCCTAATTTGTCGAGGCGAAACCCCTCCTTTTAGTTTTAGGTTTTTGTTCTTATGTACAGTTTGCAGACTCGCATTTGTGCTGTTTGCCCAATGAAGATCTGTAGACTGCATGTTTTGAACTTAAACATCCTCTTTATAGTTTATATCCAAATTTTTTGGTCTTTCGACCACTCTTGAATCCCCCACGGCTGATGATCTCTGGATTCAACCTTTCTCCTTTCACTTCTCCCCTAATTTGCCATTTTCTATTTCATTTTTACTATTTGTTTGTATTATATACAGGGTGAGTTCGATCGAATCTGCAATACGAAAAGGGGTGATAGAAGAGCCCAAGTGGAGTATAGAACCACCCATTAGCGGTGTCAATTCGTAACCGTAACAGAGTTATGGTATATTTAAGGAAAATTCGCAAAAAAAAACAAAATTCTGAGAAAAAGACCAATTTCAGAAGTTCCTGTTGGGTCTACGCACAAAATAAGCACATATTTCGAAAGAGCAGAAAAAATCCTTTAAACTGACATCTTTTTCATCAAGATAGTCGCACTTTATAGCGAGTTACAAGCTTTCAAACACTGGAAACACTCAAAAATGACATTTCATCAAACTTTTCAGTCAAAAATTTCAGAAACAACCGTATGAGCTAAAACCGGTCAAATGCAACCAAAAACTTTCCCATTTCACTAGCTTTCAGATGACACAACAGAAAATCATATTGGGCTTCAAGTTCAGCAGATATTCTGGCTTTTGTTTGAAACAGTATGAAAATCGTCCTTTGTCAGAATATGGAAACCAGCAAAGAGTCAGACTTTTATGTTCTAAATTTTCTATTTCATGTAAGTGTACTGGTTTATTTGTTCAAGAAAAGGAAAATTTTATAACTAATTGTTAAATTGTAACACTTTATTAAGTTAATAATCACAACAGAAGATAACAACACGTAGAAACAAAGGAAGCATTATTTTAACGCGCTTTTCACAAAGAAAAATTCAAAATTAAATGAGTTACACTAACATCTATGAGTACATTTATACAAATACAAATACAAATGTGACGACCAGCAACAGGCTCTGGGCCCAACTGGGCTGGTCCTAGTCAAATTATAGATCCCAATGAAGATCAATGGCCCTCTTAAAACTATCTACTCCCTTGCTCCTCACCGCCTCTTCCGATAAACTATTCCAAGTTCCCACTACTCTGCTAAAATAGTAATTTTTCCGAATTTCCAGGTTAGCCTGAGATTTAAACAGCTTATAACAATGACCCCTTGTCCTGCTTTCCGTGCAAAAATTTAACCCTATAACATCTTTCATTTTGATAAATTTAAACAACTGAATCATGTCCCCTCTGGTTCTCCTTTGCTCAAGACTATACATATTAAGCATTCTAAGTCTGGAATCATAGTCTAAATTAGAAAGTCCTTTCACTAACTTTGTAGCCCTCCTTTGTACCCTTTCCAATAAATTAATATCTTTCTTAAGATATGGAGACCAAAACTGAACAGCATACTCTAAATGAGGTCTTACCAAACTTCTATATAAAGGCAGAAGAACCTTCTTAGATTTGTTTGAAATAGATCTATTTATAAACCCAAGCATCCTATTGGCTTTGTTACTAGCTATGCTGCACTGTTGACTAAACTTGAAGT
This sequence comes from Uloborus plumipes, assembly GCA_038373865.1. Classification (NCBI taxonomy): domain Eukaryota; kingdom Metazoa; phylum Arthropoda; class Arachnida; order Araneae; family Uloboridae; genus Uloborus; species Uloborus plumipes. Next base: position 103,109 of record JAXGGA010001056.1, read on the forward strand.
CTTGATTTATTAAGACACCTAGATCCATAACATTTTCTGCCTTACTAATGACTGAACCCTGTAAATAATAGCTTGTATGCTTATTCCCATGACCTAAATGCAGCACTTGACATTTCCCAACATTTACTGCCATGCCCCACTTGTCTGCCCACTTAGTAATATGATCCAAATCCTCTTGCAGCTGATTTACTTGTTCATCATTTTCTACAACCCCCATAACTTTGACATCATCAGCAAAACAATTCATGTTTCCAGAAACATTTTCATGAATATCATTCATAAAAATAATAAACAAAAGTGGACCTAAAACTGATCCTTGGGGAACCCCACTTAAAACCTCACTCCATTTAGAATGATTACCCCTTACAACTACTCTTTGTTTCCTTCCTGTCAGCCAATTCCTAACCCAAACTAAAATTTTACCTCCAATTCCTATATCAGCTAATTTACTGAGTAGTGCAACATGCGGTACCTTATCGAAAGCTTTTTGAAAATCAATGTAAACAATATCTACACACTTTTTGTTATCTAAAGCCATGGTGACCTTGTCATAAAAATGTAATAAATTAGTAGCACACGATTTACCTTTCCTGAAACCATACTGCAAACTAGTCAACAGACTATTATTTTCTAAGAAATCCATAATCTTAATTTTTAATAAAGTTTCAAAAATTTTGCAAACCACTGAAGTAAGACTGACAGGTCTATAATTTCCTGCATTACCTCTAGACCCTTTCTTGAAGAGTGGCGTAATGTTAGCCAATTTCCAGTCCTCTGGCACTGTCCCTGAGTTATACGAAGCATTGAAAATTTTTACAATAGTATCTACTAATTCCTCAGCACATTCAACTAGAATTTTTGGGTAAATATTATCTGGTCCCGGAGCTTTAGTTGTTTTAATTTTTTTCAAATGAAGTAAAACGTCCTCCCTAGAAAAAACAAAATCCTCAAGCTGTAGAGTAGCTTGTGTCTTACTTGTGTCAACTGTTGAGATACAGTTATCGTTAAAAACACTGGAAAAAAAGTCATTTAGAACATTAGCAATATCCCCATCATTCTGAATTAAATTTCCATGCTCATCAACCAGTGGCCCAATTTGACTATTTCGAACTTTCCCAGAATTTGCGTAAGCAAAAAACCCCTTTGGGTTCCTGTCAATATTATCTGCAAGCTTTTGTTCCAATTCTCTTTTCTGAAACCGTACCAAATACTTAAAACTACGCCTAGCCTCACAATACTGTAGCCTATCTGCGCTGTGACCAGTTTCTTTTAATCGACGAAAAGCAGCTTGCTTACGGTTTAGAGTATCCTTAGTTTCACTAGTGAACCACATGGGCCAAATTTTTGTGTTTACCCCTTTTCTCCTAAAAGGAACATAATCCCCAACTGTTTTTGCTAGTTTTTCCTTAAACTCAGTCCACTGCAGATTTACCTCGCTATTGTCCAAACCTGATGAAAAAACAGTTTTCAAACTCTGCCTGAGTGCGACAAAATCAGTATTTCTGAAATTAGGCACAATCCTAAAATTTTTGTCTTTGTGCATATCAAACTTAATCCCAAACCTAATACTGTTGTGGTCACTATCCCCAATATGCTCCCCTACACATAATGCCTGAACAGAACCTTCAACATTGCAGAAAACTAGATCCAAAACAGCATCCTGCCGTGTTCCCCCAGAAACAACTTGATCTAAGAAACAGTCACCAATTACTTTTAGAAATTCCTCTTCTTTACTATTATTGTGGTAAGAATTATTCCAATTAATGCCCGGAAAATTGAAATCCCCCATTATAATTACCGGTCCCTTACTCGACATGTCTCTAATAATACGATACATCTCTTCATCTTGACCCTGGCTTAGATTAGGTGGCCTGTAAATGTTACCCAAACGCAATTTTTTACCCTTACTGCTCATCAGTTCTAGCCAAACCATGTCAATATCATTAGGTTTGTCATTTATTGCAAATTCATTGCAAGTTAAAGTATCCCTAACATAAAACAAAACCCCACCACCTCTTTTACCTGCTCTATCTTGTCTAAACAAATTATACCCAGCAATACACAATAAATCATCATCATTTTTGGTAGCCCATGTCTCGGTAACTCCAATAATATCCAACTTCTCATCTATAATTATGCTTTTCAATTCTTCCATCTTGTTCCTAATACTGCGAGCATTGGTATAGAAAACCTTAAGCATGCTCAACTTGCTTTTATTCAACCCCTTGCGATTTCTTGAATCGAAATTGTTAAAATGACTGCTCTTATTCGTCTCCCTATTACTATTTCTAATAAAACCTAAAGAGTTTGCATTCTTTTGAAAACTGCTCCTTGAACCATGCCCCCCATTCCAACTTAGTTTTTTGACTCAGAAGCCTCTAAAACCAAACCACTAACCATTTTGACCCCTATAGAACTCAAATGCAGGCCATCCCTACCAATCCAATCACGCTTGCAATGACTCCACACATCAACAAACCTGACACCGCGCTTTTGGCAAATTTCTTTTAGTAACAGGTTCATGCACCTAGCCCGCTGATTCAACCAGCTCCTGTGCACTCCATACCTGGGAAGCAAACCAACCACTTGGACACTGGTCGAACAGTTAGTTGCTTTGTCCAACAGGGAATTCCATTCTTTCCTAAACTCCTCATTATTACTATGGCCTACATCGTTGGTTCCCACCCACAAAGTAACTATATCCTCCTTATGAAATGTCCCCTTCTTCTCTGCAACCTTATTTACATCCTTCACCCGAGCCCCTGGTAAACAACACCTAGCCACCTTACGTTTTACCCTCCCGATTGAATTTCCCACTTCGCGCACCATTGAGTCCCCCAAAATTACCCCCTTCATTTCCCAGTCCGTCTCCTTACTAATAACTTCCCCCTTCACCTCTGGAACATCCCTACTAACTAACTCACAGCTAATGCCCACATCCTTTTTAGTAATTTCCCCCTTCCCATCTGGAGTGCTTATCTCATCCTCCTCTATCCCACAACCTAAGGCTATTTGGGCCTGCAAAATGGTCATGCTATGTTTCAATTCAGAGAGCTCAGCACACTTGGTGCAAATATAATCCAGCTCACTAATTGACTCCTCCTTTCCCTCATACTGGCAGAACATGTGACATAGGTCACAAGAAATCCACCTGTTGTTCCCCTTTCCACTCTTAACCTCTTTCCAAATGCATATAACACCCATACTAACTCAAAATAATCCACTTATGAAGACAATACAAAAGAGACAAAAATGCAAAATTGAAGGATAAATACTAATAATAAAAATAAAAAAGCATTTGAGTTTAAAGATACATAGAATGCAGAAAACTAAGACAGCAGTAAATATAAATAAACTAAATTGCTACACCCAACAAAGCACACAGACTTAACAACAAAGAAATCACCACATTTTAGGCTTAGCTTAAAACATTGAAAAACTCTTTAAAAATGCAAATAAAGAAAAAATAAGTCTCAAATACACAAAAATACTAAATTATATGATAAAATACACTCAAATAATCTAGACTAAAGTAGTAAAAAACAAAGATTTACATTAAAAAATCACTTATCTCAGAGCAGCAAAAATCTCCCCTGCAACACTAGCCATTTACATGTAAACAATCCTCAACATTTCCCAGAGCTACTGAAATTATCATCCCCCACACCGGATAGATGCCCTTGGCCTTTTAAGAGCAAAAACTACCGTTGCTCTCAATGAAATTTCATTTCTCACTTTTGCTACTGCTCCATCAAGCCAAATGCGCAAGTCCTGCAAACTGGTTGCATCTGAGCAGTAAACTGCTCGTTTCAAGAATCTCCAAACAAAGAAGTTCACTAGCGTCAGGTCTGGTGATGTAGGTGGCCAAGGAATAGGACCCAAATGACAGGATGAATGGACTCTATGAAATGAAATTCCATAGAGAGCGACTGTAGTTCTCGCTCTTAAAAGGCCAAGGGCATCTATCCGGTGTAGGGGGTGATAATTCCAGTAGCTCTGGGAAATTTTGAGGATTGCTTACATGTAAATGTACTCATAGATGTTAGTGTAACTCATTTAATTTTGAATTTTTTTTTTTTTTGTCAAAAGCGCGTTAAAGTAATGCTGCCTTTGTTTCTACGTATTGTTATCTTCTCTTGTGATTATTAATTTAATAAAGTGTTACAATTTAATATTTAGTTATAAAATTTTCCTTTTCTTGAATAAATAAACCAGTACACTTACATGAAATAGAAAATTTAGAACATAAAAGTCTGACTCTTTGCTGCTTTCCATATTCTGACAAAGGACGATTTTCATACTGTTTCAAACAAAAGCCAGAATATCTGCTGAACTTAAAGCCCAATATGATTTTCTGTTGTATCATCTGAAAGCTAGTGAAATGGGAAAGTTTTTGGTGCATTTGACCGGTTGTAGCTCATACGGTTGTTTCTGAAATTTTTGACTGAAAAGTTTGATGAAATTTCATTTTTGAGTGTTTCCAGTGTTTGAAAGCTTGTAACTCGCTATAAAGTGCGACTATCTTGATGAAAAAGATGTCATTTTAAAGGGTTTTTTCTGCTCTTTCGAAATATGTGCTTTTTTTGTGCGTAGACCCAACAGGAACTTCAGAAATTGGTCTTTTTCTCAGAATTTTGTTTTTGCGAATTTTCCTTAAATATACCATAACTCGGTTACGGTTACGAATTGACACCGCTAATGGGTGGTTCTATACTCCACTTGGGCTCTTCTATCACCCCTTTTCGTATTGCAGATTCGATCGAACTCACTCTGTATATATATATATATATATATATATATATATATATATATATATATATATATATATATATATATATAATATACAAGGTATGATCAAAAAGAATCCGACTTTTGTTCATAAAACAAACGTTTATTATCGTACAAGTATTTAATGCAAATCCCCTTCAAAGTAGTCCCCTTGGGCTGCCACACACTTCTCCCAGCGCTTCTGCCACTGTTGAAAGCATCGCTGGAAGTCCTCCTTCGGTATGGCTCTCAGATGGTCTGTCGCATTCTGCATAAATTCTTCTCTGGTCTGAAATCTGGTCCTTTTTAGTGGCATTTTCAGCTTTGGAAAAAGCCAAAAATCGCAGGGAGCCATGTCAGAAGAGTAGGGAGGTTGACGAACTACTGGTGTGCTGTGTTTTGTCAAGAAGTTCTGAATTAAATGGGAAGAATGTGCTGGAGCTTCCAACTGCCTGTTGCCCACAGATCCGTTCGCTTGCGCGTCACGAAGGCAACGCAGAACCTCTTGGTAGTACTCCTTGGTGATTGTAGTACCGTGTGGTGCGTACTCGTGATGGACTAAGTCACTGGAGTCAAAAAAGGCAGTAAGTATGACCTTGACATTGCTGTGAACTTGCCTTGCTTTTTTGGGCCTCGGGGATGAAGGATGCTTCCACTGTGTTGACTGGCGCTTGGTTTCTGGGTCATACTCATAAACCCATGACTCGTCACCTGTAATCACTATGTTCATAAAGTTGGGATCACCGTTCACAGTTTTCAGCATGTCTTGTGCGATCTCCAGACGAAGGTTTTTTTGCTCAAATGTTAGCAGCTTAGGTACAAATTTTGCTGAGACTCTCCTGAGGCCCAAGTCGTCAGTCAAAATTGATTGAATGGAACCAAAACTAATATTCACCTCTTCTACAAGCTCTCTGATCGTGATTCGGCGGATCTGCATCACCAGGTTCCTCACTTGATCAATGATGGCATCGTTTTTCGATGTTGAGGGCCTCCCTGAGCGCGGTTCACTTTCAACTGACAAGCGGCCATCTTTGAAGTTGTACCACTCCTTTATCTGTGTGGTGCCCATCGCTTCATTTCCAAACACTTTTTTAATCTTGTGAATTGTTTCCACTTGCGAATCACCAAGATTAAAACAAAATTTTATGCAATAACGCTGTAAGACTTTTTCTGACATTTAAAAGAAAATAAAATCCGACAACACTCACTTGCACCTGTTCAATCCCGAGTGGCCTGACGCCGACTGACTTGCATTGGAGCTGTAGAAAAAAATGAGCATGCGCACTAGTCATGCTCACAACCACACAGCAAGCCCCGCCCCCATAGCTGGTTCGTTTGACCAATAAAAATTAAGGTCGGATACTTTTTGATCATACCTCGTATATATATATATATATATATATATATATATATATATATATATATATATATATATACACACTTATGTACTTGTATGTTAGGGTAGGGCGAGAAACACTTTTTTATAAAATCAATGGCTATCATTATTTTAGTATTAATCATGCATGTGAATATGTGCATTTCTTTCAAATTTCAGTCGAATGTTATAAGAAATCTGGTTGATGGAGAAAAACTGTTTAAATCTTTGAATTCAGCGCATCAATTTGAACTAGGATCAGGTATTTTTCTCCATTTGATGAAAAAAAAAAGGGTTTTTTGGAGACTAGCAAAATCTATAGATTTGCTAGGAGTTAGTTTACATATTTTGTGGAAAGTTGAATTGGTTTCTTATAAGAGTTCATGTTTAAGTATTAAGTATATGTCTTTTGCAGGTTTATATCATTGGACATGTTCCTCCTGGATACTATAACCGAGTGAGGTATCCAGAACAAAGCAAACCTACCTATCATCCTCAGTATTTGGCAACATATTTACAGTTACTTAAAAGATATGCTGGCGTAATTATTGGGCAGTTATTTGGACATTTACATATAGATATGTTTCAGCTCTTTCAGTGTGACTCTGGTAAGTTGTATTTGATTTGACAATTTTATTACTTTATGTATGAATTTTGAATTTTCTATTTTGTTCTACTATGCATACTTTTCCTGTAAAATATCATTCAATCTATTATTATGTGTAAGTTTTTATTAACTTTAGAGAAGGTGTAGTGTTGATTTACTATTAAACTCTCTGCTGTTTCAGAACTAGAAAGATGCTTGTGTAGTGTATTAACCTTAAACCCACAGAGGTACAACTGTTGTATCGACGAAAAGTGTTCTCTGAAAAAAAAAATATTCACCAGTAATTAGTAAAGGAATGAGCTGTAATTATATACTTTAGTCTGTTTTAACTTATCATAAGACCGTGGATAGTCTTACTCTCATTATTATTTTTCACATGTTGAGGGAAAAAGTCTAGTTACAAATAAATAATTTGAACAAATAAAATTTTTGATAGAACGTTCATAGTAATAATTGGAGCTACCAAAATATCCATTTGTATATCAAAAAGTCGCTGATAAGTAATTTATGCTTTAATTTTAGACTTGCAGTAATCATGCTTCTCATGAGCCTTAATGAAAGTTGTTAACCGGGCTTTTGTGAAATATTATTCTTCTCTAATTGATTAATTTTCTTAGTTCAGATCAGTATGATCTTGGAAGAATTTTTCACTTAACTTTCTACTTTTCAGCGTGAATAGTTTTTCTTATGTTCTTTTTTTCTCCGGAAAGGTGTGTTTTTAAGTTCATCACTTTTGGCATCATCTGTTACTCCATGGTATCATGACAGTGGTGATAATTCAAGTGTTCCTGTAAATCCTTCTGTTCGCCTTATGTATTATTCTCATCAGGATGGACTACTTAAGGATTATGACCAATTCTTTTTGAATCTGACAAAACTCAATAGCATCAACAAGACTGAGGTAATTAAAATCATATATCAATTGATGAACAGTCAAGTATTTAATTTTGTTGAAAATTATTTTCAAAATGAGCCTTTATATTTTTGAGTTCTTTAAATTCACCATTTTATGGTTTTTTTAATAATAACTTTCAAGTTAAAAATCTAATATTTATAAATATTAATTTCTGTTTCTTTCAAAAGCTTGCTTGGAGCCTCATGTATTTTCCTCCATACGGGGTGTTCCCGTTTAACATGTAAGACATTTATTTTTGCTGTTGTTCGTCCTAGATGTGTACTTCAATTGCAAAAGCGCTTGAAAGGAGGTGCTGAGTTTAGATATAAAAAGTAAGAAGTGGAAAAAAAGTCAATAAAAAATTACAAAATTTAACATTTTTTACGGCCTCTAGTTCCTCATAATTAAATTTGGGAAATATCTCTATTGAAAAATATCTTCTACAGAAAAAATTTAAACTTTTGCCCCCAAAACTTAGGAGATATCAGAGCTCAAAACTAAAGGGACCATGCAGGAGATGAATTTGGAACATATCACCCTTTTCGGAAAAATAACTGGTTGTTGATGTAAAAAAAATTGTTTATATTTTCCATTGCTTTTGAGAAGTAAATGTTATGCCATGTTTGGCAAAAACAAACTACAAAAGCTTGGAAAATGTGAAAAGCACCCTCAACACATACAATTTTAAACCTTCTTCAGCTGCTATATTTTCCCCACACGGTGAAATTCACTACTAGTATGAAGTGGTATAAGTCACAAAACAGTTTTTTGTACGGATTTAACTTTTTTGTTTCAAACTTATCAATCAATTACTCAATCTGCACTTTGTACCTTACTTTGATCATTTTTGCAAATTTGGAAGTATGCACCTAACACCATGGTTGTGAAAATAAAAGTCTTGTAGGTAAAGCGGCAACACCCTGTATACGTAAGCTCTACTTAGCTCTATGTCTCCAGCAAGTAGGTTAGAATGTTCTTATTTTCTGGTTAAAGTTTAAAATAAAAGGGTTAGTACAAAGTACGCAAGTGCTCTGCCAGTCTTCAGTAGTTTGCCAAAATGACATAAAACAATAAAACTGCTTAGAAATAGTGTAAGTTTAGCTCCAAATCGGATGTGATACATTCCCACATTCACTTATATCAGAGAATAGCAGTAGGGTAGTCAGTAATTCTGCTTGAACAAGTAATGAGTGATTTTATGTTACAGGAGCTGTATTGCACGGTCTTCCTCAAAAATAAAAATTGTAGAAAGTGAGGCATGGCCAACAATCAGGCTTAACTAAAAGGGGGAGGGAGGTAGTGTAAGATTTCCTGGCAACGTGTCCAAAAGAGTAATTTTATGGTTCAAAATTAAAATTTATATTTCTTTGGGTTTTTAGAAGTTGGGGCTAAGGGAAAAAGAACATAGCATTGCTGTAAGGCTAGGGTTAAATCTATATTTATGAATTTTTCATGCCGATTTAATGTTGTAAATATATTTTTGTGTGGTTTTAAGTTTTATTTAACCCGTTTGTATGCATTATTTGACAAGTGTTGATGGTTTTTACATGCAAATCGAATTTAAATTTAGCAATGCCTCGACTTATGTGTGACCTGCGTTTTTTTTCTCAAATTACACATCTCATGGTTATTTCTTTTTCTTTAAGAGGAGGGGATAGGTCTGTTTAAGAGGGTCGAGATAGACATTGCCCCCCTCCCCCCCCTGCCCGCTGCCATTTCAAAAATTAATGTACTTCTATAAATCTTGGCATAATTTTTGATATATTATGCATAGTCCATATGCTCCTCCCCCTATTTAAAAATTAAAAATGATATGCTTTTAAGCAACTTTTTATTTTGTTTGGAGCATAATGCATAATTTAAGATATTATATTTTATTCAAGACAAAGATTCTGTGTTTTCTCTTCTTTAGCAATTTGAATTGCACTGACTTCTTGAAACTTTCCTAATCTTTCTGGCAAAATGTGAAATCATTCTGAGCGTTTATATGACCAACAGGGTTGCCAAATGTCCCGGATTTTAAAGGATTGTCCCGTACTTTGAAAAATTGTCCCTCCTCCTCGGAACCTTGATATGGGACGGCTAAAGTCCCGTACTCCAGCTTAAGTGCAACAGTTTGTAAAATGAGACATTATTTTCAGAAAAAAATAAAGTTAAACAAAAAATGAAATAGAGTGATATAAAAATCACGTGTCAGAGAACGTAAAAATTGTTTTAATCGTAATGCTTTGAAGTGTAATGTTATGTTCAGTTATAGCAGAGAAATCATTGTAAAACCAATTCAACTAATATAAATTGCAATGAGTTTTATAACAGCTGAAAGACACAGAACATAAAAAGAATTTTTACATCATTTAAACCAAATAGCAAATATAACTTTTTAAAATCAAATTTTTCAACATGTTAAATGCTACATTTTACTAGAATAATTATTATATTATAATATTGGAAAAATTATGTAGTTTTTATCCCTAAAGATTTTGAATTTTTGTTTGTGTTTTGTTAATTTCTTTCTGTTAGCTCAAGTAGTAAGGTTTAATTCTCTGGATACTAGATTGTAAAGTTAAAAATTTTTGTTAATGACTTTTTAAAACTATTTTACAAGTATTCAAAGTTCCCTATTTTCAGGTGGGCATTATGAAGCCATACATATTTCCTCAAACATTTATTATCAGTAGAGATGAATATTGTGCCTTTCATGGCAGGAAAAAAAGAATTAATGATGGGGAAATGCAGATTCTCATAAATTTAGTGTTAAACTTTTCTGGCTAATATTTTTGAAGAAAAATTACAATGCAATGAAATAAATAAATACTTTTGTACTTAAAGATAAAACCAAAAATACAACATTGAAAAGCATCAATGCCGAAGAATACTACATGCACATGTTTTGGCAATACAAGGAATGCCCTTTTCAATGTAAAAATGTCAGGTTATAGATGCAAAGACATCTGACAAAGGCAAGTTTTTGCACCCATAAGCTCTAATTTTTACTTTGAGAAAAGCTTTCCTTGCAACGCTGAGATATGTATGCAGCATTCTTGCAAAATTGGGCTTTTTAACATTGTATTTTGCTTTTAACGATGCAATGTCAAAAAAGTAGTTATATTTCTTTATATACTCATTGTATAATTCGTTTTCTTCATGAACATTTGTGAGAAAACTTTAATATTAAAATTCAGGCTGTGAAAATGCAATTTTCAAACTTCATCTCTTTTGCAACAATGAAGCATTTAATTGATCTGGATTTCAATGTTGCTCTTATGCAGCCATCTCTTGATTTTAATTTACGTATTTTGAGAGAAGTCTCCATCACTAGCTTCACACATCTTTTGACGGCTTGTGTACGGCCGGGGAATAATTTTATGTCCCAGTCGGGAATAGTGCCTGTGGTACTGAAATATTTAATGTCTTTGTTGGGTCCTTTTTGATGAAAAGGTGGAGAAGTTAACTTAGTCATGCTCCAATTATTAATCTCTGTAATCATCTGCTTCGAAATTCAGGGATGGAATGAGAAAGGTTCTAATGCTTTTGCCTTTAGAAACAGACTCTAGCTTTTAAAACGATTTTAAATGCTAGTTCTTACGTGCCTCCTTTCATTGAACACGATTGCCATTAATAAGTTTTCGGGATGTGCAAAGAAAAAGTTTCTTTCAATGACTGGGTAAACAACATGTTTCAGATTGTCAGGTAAGTATCGACAGGTTTGAATTGTTCTGTAAACAGGAATAGGACTGTCCACCATTTTTTTGCAGTTTATTTCAAACCAGACTGGCATGTAACATTTCAATATAAAGGTAAATGTCTTTTAACGCACTTAATGGGAATCAATACACTTACATACAGTCTAAGATTTCTATTTGCAAAGGTATCTTTTAGATATCAAAGGTATATTTTAGATATATCTCAAGCAATTAAGAGTGGCAATTGTCCGAAAATTGTTGTCAGTGCAATGACAGAACCTTTGAAGAGTTTGGAAGGGGTTGTTTTTAGGGGCATTTTTCTCTTTTTTTGGGGAGGACTTGTTCTTGAGATTAATTCTTGAGGTTTGGGTATTGCTGTTGGAAGGAATAAAAAAATATTAATTCAACATTTATGTTAGTTTAAATATTTTGAATGAGTATGAAACCTGCAGTATTTTTCTAATGCTAATCAATGCTGAACTTGGTGCTTTACTAAAGGTTCAAGAAGCCTGTTTCATTTATGGTAAGTGTTTCAAATCTTGTCGGTACTGCTTTTTCTAGTGCCTCTAGCAGAATATTTAATTTCTTGAGTTTTCATCTCTAGGAAATAAGAATTTATTCTCACAAATCCTGCTGAATTGGTTTCAAAAGTAAATGCAGCATTCCTAAAAACATCAGTTTTTCTTATTTTCAAGTTTATCAATTATTTTATTTACTATTTTTGATTATATTTATTTATTCATTTTTTGATTGAGGGCTTAAGATTGCCGTCATAAAAAAGATTTCTGAATTTCTGTTGACCTATATAAAATTGAAGAATTAATACATTTTTTCAGTTTTTTTCCAACGAAACATACTCCTTTTTAACAGTAAATACTATGTTTGATGTGATCTTGATATGATATGTTCAATTAGTGCTTTTGAAATGGTGCTATATGCATTGTTTAGAGGTAAAATTTTTGAGAGACTACAATTAAAGCACCAGCAAACAAAGGGCTGCAAGTGCTAAAATTAAAACTTTGGAAGTAAAAGATTTTTCTACCCTTCTTAATAGCTATCAATTTTATGGCAAGATATAGTACTAGTAGCCCTGGTAGGTGTTGTTCAAATTGAGCTGTTATTGCAGTTATGGTATATTATCTTTGCAAAGAATTTAAGATTTATGTAACTAAAAGTATTAATCAGTATTGTTTTAAATGATAATTTATTTTAGGAGAACACTTCTGTCTTTGAATTGCTGTACAAGTTCACTGATTTTTACAAAGTTCCTGATTTATCAACTAATTCACTGGTAAATGTTTATGAAAATCTGAAAGAAAATCCAGATTTGTATGAAGCTTTTTATAAGTTTTCTACTGCTGGAAAAGAGACTTATCCTTGCGATTCTCACTGTAAAACTGCTCAATTGTGTGCCATTGCATGTAGTAGTCATGATGAATACAGTTATTGTATGCATAATGTTAATGCATCTGATGTGTATGCTTGCAATAATGCAGCATCTTCATCAACAAATTATTATGTAATCTTATATGTTGGCATAGCATTAGTTGGTACTCTTGCTATTTTCCTTGGATTCTATTTTTGGTATGGAAGAAATCGTCAGGTCAGGTATGAACAATTTTCAAGTTTTTAACTGATATTTCAATATACAGTTATGCATACAAACTGTATGTGTGATATGTTTTATGATTTCAAGTTTTAATTTGTAATTGTTGCTGGAAATACTCTGTAAGCTGAAAAAGTATGTTCATATCTGATGTAAAGGATGATACATTGATCTGAAACAACTGTAATTTTATAAATCTGTGATATATTGAATAAAATGTTTTGCTGATTACTGTGTTACTATTTTAAAGTAGATTCTGCATTTTTTCAAATATCTGTAAACACTTGAAAAATGCGGTAAAAATGTGTGTACTGTAACTTTCAATTTCATTGATAACCCTCACTTTGATTTCATGGCACTGCCTTGATGTAACTTCCATTTTTCTTCTCCTTAAGAGTATCAGTTTCTATTTTAAAAGAAATATTTAAGGTGGAACAATGAGATCTTCAAATGAATTCATAGTAAAAACTAGAATCAGTGTAGTTTGAAATTACACAGGCATAATTTTTCACATTTTAACTGATGAAGTTCCATGATTAACAGTGGTGCAAGTACTGCGCCAATTGTGTCACGCTGCGCCAAATAAAGAATCTTGTTCCAAACCTGCTCTCAAACGCACTTTTTGATTGAAATTGCGCCTGACTGCGTCAAAACGGCCGTTTTTCTAGCGAATATCGCGAAAAAGTGGCATAACTTCTGCTTTTGGTAAAGCTACGTTATGACGGTTGCTATGGCGATATTGTGAACACGTGCGTCGCGAAAAATATTCTTATCTGAAATTTCAATCCTTTATCATCTTGCAAAAATTTTGATATTTTTCACAATCCAAAATTATTTTGACATATGCTACCTCATCTTAACTTATTTTATGTTTTATTTTGAGAAAAAAGCAATTTATTTCTAGAAGCATGTCAACATCTAGCATTTACGTCGCGGACGAAACTTCCTATGTTGAAGATTGCATTTTGCAAACATTTTTATATTTTTGACAATTAACCGTTATCTTGACAATAGATACCTTCCATTAGCTTATTTTAGCTTATATTTTGATAAAAAATTGTTTTCTATTTATGTACCTATTAATATTTGCAAACTTGATTTTAATAAGCATTAGGTTATCCATTGTTTCATTTTTTGGAAAACAATCAAGCACATAATGTTTAATTATGGCTTTGTACTGAAAGGCAGTATTTTGAAAAGTTGAATTTGTAAAATTACATTTTTAAAGCGAGAAAAAGAATTTTCCATGCTACTGGCAGCAGTGCTCCCATTAGGTCATTAAAGGAAAGATAAACTTTTGATGTGTTGTGCAAAATTCAGAGATACTTTATGGCAGCACTTAATATCTCATTCTACTGTTTAGAAGTTCTAACGTCTTTAAGTTTTGTAACCAGCACAGATTTAAGGCATTAAAAGCAGAGAGACAAACAAATTAAATGTGAAGCAGTATACAATAGTTACACAGGAAGTTTAATCCAATCAAAGGTCATCAGATTCGTTCTTAAATTTATCAAACCAACGACTAAAGCCAGCTGTTAAGAACAATGTCTTGTCTGAAATCGAGTTGCAAAATGGATGTTAGAAGATGCAAAGAAGTTATGAGAAAGAGAAAGAACAGTAGAACAAAAAGAAACTAAGTTAAACTTTTAAATTAAGGTTTTTCACTTTGCAGCCCACAAAATCTAATTTTGCACGATAAAACATAAAAAAACTTTAGTTTACTTTTCAAGCACAAAGGTAGTTCCTCAATTTTAAGTTAAAGTGCATTGTTAACAAAAGAAAATCCAAATGTTATTGATAATTATGCAACTAAAAAACCAAAAAATGTCTAAATTTGTCATATTGTCCTGGAAGCTTTAAACCAAACGTTTCCATTTCATATTTGACCACCACAAATGCGCTCCTAGGTTATTTATGGATAGGATTCTTTTCTAAAACATGAAAAAGGATTGGTCGTATAAATGTAATTGTAAAAAAGTGGATAGTTTATTGTTTCAATTTGACTTTAAATGAGTGTTCTAATATCTATATCCTTGTCTCTGAAATTTGAGTTAAGTACAGTGAAACATTTTGCTGTTCACCTATTGAAACCACATTTAGTGTTTTTAAACTGTAATTAAAATTTAATAATAGATAATCAGTGCTTAGTTAAAATGTAAATGTATTTCTGTACCTTAATGCAAAAACAACCAATGTTCAAAATTCGTCAAATTGAGATATTCAGGTTCAAAGATTTGAGTCTCCATAGGAATGTGTTAAATTTGGTGTCTTAGTTTCGCTCCACTGCTAAGGCGGTTTGTTTTAAAACATTGGTTGTTGTTGTATATGATAGAGGATACTTTTCTGTCCCCATTACAATAAAAAACTAAAAACATCAAATTTTTGACATTGGTTGTTCTTGCATTAAGGTACAGATTTAAATTACTATAAATGTATGTGTTTATCACAGTCACATAGTATCTTATTCGAGCCTGCTCCTAAACACAATTTTGCCGCTCCCAAATGGTATTTTTCCTGCTCCCAAAGATACTCCCAAACCACATTTGGTCACTTGCACCCCTGGGTTAATTATTAAAATTCTGTAAGTAATAATAATAAAAAGAAAGGAATGTGTAATTTTGCTTAATAGGGCACATTACATACATGAATTTAAATGGGTGAGGCTCCTGTATGCAAAGTGAAGAGAAATCTTACCATTGACTTGGAGAAGAGACATGTTTTGTTATACAAATAGCAACAGACCATAGCAGCTGACAATCACTTCAATTTGGAGCAAAAGGAATTTTCAGTTGCTTATTACAGGCTATCACAAAAATTTCCTTCTTATGAAGGGAGCTCTTAAACTGTCTTCCTTTCCCTCTGAAGTCCATTTTTTGGAGTGAAGTACATTTTAGTATGCTTTTTGACATTTTGATCCGTTCAGTCTTTTTAAATGAATAAAAAATTACTTTTAATGAGTACTTTCCCCACAATGATTGGCAATCAACTAGCGCATGATTGAACGAGTGTGATATTCTATCCTTCCCCCATCCACCACATAAATGTCATATTTGAAATTTAACTTATTTCCTTTATCTGTAAAGAAGTATAAGTGATTTTTATTTCTCACCCTTTTTTTGAGGGGATGTAGAGGTGCTTCATGTTGAATAAAAATATTTTTTTTTTGAAGATATGATTCCTCAAGTAATATTAAAATGCAAAACCATTAAACAAAAAAAATTTCTTCTGGTTGATTTTAATAAAAGAATGTTGAGCCTGCAGCAATGAGTGCTCTCACTTTTACATGAAAGTAAAGCTCCTGAATTCAAATATAATGTAATTCACATGAGTAATAATAACTGGGACAAGAAAGAAGAAAATTTGAAGAAGGGGGCAAAAAAAAAAAAAAAAACAAAATTTAATGGAAGCAGCCAAAGAAAAAATTAAGTGAAAAAAAAAAAAGATAAAATGGCAGTAAAGTTTGCAGGGCACGTGAAGATGCCAAAAGATTTTGTGCAAATGAAATGTTTATGGGTGGGGATTAAGACTGAAAAAGATTTCTCTGGGAAAATAAATAATTAGGAAAAAATAAAACAAAGCACATTATCAAGCAACTTATCAACTAAAAGCATACAACAACACTACAGACACCAATCGAATGTGCTTTGAATTCGTTTCATATATTTTTGTACCTTAAAATTAGTCATTTCACAAAATTTCATTCTTCAAGCTTGTTCTTTCTACTTCAATAAAACTTTCCAACTTTTGTACAACACATACTTGATTGTTTTCAGGTATTGTAAATAGCCCTTACATTTATTTTTTCAAAATTCTAACCTTTTTTCTAATTTTTAATGAGTTCA
The DNA here is from genome assembly GCA_038373865.1 of Uloborus plumipes. Lineage (NCBI taxonomy): Eukaryota > Metazoa > Arthropoda > Arachnida > Araneae > Uloboridae > Uloborus > Uloborus plumipes. The sequence goes on from JAXGGA010001056.1 coordinate 119,884, forward strand.
AACTAAAAATTAAACACATGCTCACATTCTGCTGTAGCAGCATTGATCTGTATGGGTCAGTGCATAGCAAACATCCGATGTGCTCCTTCAGAAATCGTGTTATGGAATCTCTACTTCTACTTCATTTAAGCTTATCTAAACAACTCGTGGTTCAGTTTGATTTACAGCGTCCGTTGTATTTGAGTTATAGCGTCTAATGTTGAATTTTTTACTATGTCTGAAACAAAGAAGTACGTGTTAACATTTAAGAGTGATTATTCAAGAGAATCCCCATTCATAAAGAAATCCTATAACTACGTTTTTTTAGAAGATTGTGAAACGGACATTAGTATCAGTCATGGAGAAAGGTATGTCAATTCTTTTTGGCACCAAGGATGAAATAACTCGAGCAGAATGTTTATTTACTATATTGCTAGTCAAACATAACTTGCCTTTAAATTGTGTTGACTATATACACTGCGATGCAAAAGTTTAGACAAATCGCAAGTATGTGAATAAAAAGAAAACTGTTCAACGAAATGCTTTCAAATTTGTACTGCAGGTACACAATATGGTCTCAAATACGTGTCTGGAGTTCTTAAAACTATAACTGGAATCAAATTTTGGATATTACAAAAGACATTTTTTACATTGTTGCAAAAGTTTAGACAATAGTCAGATTTTATGCAAATATTCCTTGAAATGTGATTGTTGGAGGAAATGCGGGTCTTAATTATTCATTTATAAAGTGCAGAGATTGCTGAATAAATAATCAAAATCTCAAAAGCTCTGTAGTTCTCGTGTAAAGAAGATGAGAAAGTTTGGAAGCCGAAATTTGAAAATGAACCTACTTTATTAATTTTTTGTCTTTTAAATCGGCTCTAGTATGGTAGTACGTTGTTTTTTACTTTGTGGTAGAGCAAATTCAGACATGCGTATCAATCAAAAAACCAAGAAAAAATATATTTCTTAAAGATGAAGGAATTGAAAAAACGGCTCGAACTGACGATTTGCCCCTTAATCCTACAAAACTTTAACTTGGGTCAAAAACAGCACGTTACAGCATAAGAAAATGAACAACTGAATCGGAATGCATAAAAAAAAACAAAGAATTGTGCTTGAGCCTTTTCGTACAGAGTGTCCCAAATAAGCCAGATTTTATCGGTAAAAGCAGCACAGCATATGATCATTGGATATTTCTCAAGTCCCGCGAAAAGAATTATAATCCATTTAGGCTATCCCAATTTTAACATTTTTTATCAAAGAAAGTTCCATTTATTTTTCAGTCACGACGATACATATGCTGAATTTTAACATTAAAATCTGGCTTATTTGGGACACTCTGTCCGAAAAGGCCCAGGCACAATTCTTAGTTTTTTTTATGCATTCCGATTCAGTTGTTCATCTACTTATGCTGTCACGTGCTGTTTTTGACCCAAGTTGAAGCTTTGTAGGATTAAGGGGCGAATCGTTCAGTCTGAACCATTTTTTCAATTCCTTCATCCTTAAGAAATCTAACTTTCCTTGGACTTTTTGATCAATACGCATGTCTGAATTTACTCTAAAAGTAAAAAACAATGTACTATCATACTAGAACCGATTTAAAAGACAAAAAAATAATAAAGTAGGCTCATTTTCAAATTTCGGCTTCAAACTTTCTCATCTTCTTTACACGAGAACTAAAGAGCTTCTGAGGTTTTGATTTTTTTATTCAGCAATCTCTGCACTTTATAAATGAATAATAAAGTCCCGCATTTCCTCCACCACAAGAGGCGCGGGTTCGATTCTCGCCTTATCTCTGGGTGTAATTTCCCTCTCTGTGCTGTAAATTCTTTCCTTCAATAAAATCTGTATTGTACTATCTGTAGAGGCAAGGCGCATAGTACGCAGTCCTCATGTGTGTCGAAGTTTATTGACTTCTAGAATAGAATAGAATAGAATAGAATTTCCTCCACCAATCACATTTCAAGGGATATTTGCATAAAATCTGACTATTGTCTAAACTTTTGCAACAATGTAAAAAAATGTCTTTTGTAATATCCAAAATTTGATTCCATTTATAGTTTTAAGAACTCCAGACATGTATTTGGGACCATATTGTGTACCTGCAGTACAAATTTGAAAGCATTTCGTTGAATAGTTTCCTTTTTATTCACGTATTTGCATTTTGTCTAAACTTTTGCATCGCAGTGTAGGACTTCTTCCACATCGAATATTTCCGAATCACGAAATCGGGCAAAAGTATAGTTGCAGCCGCACTAAAAGTAGTGCGATAATTTTTGGATGAACATTTTCCAGTAAATTGGATGTAGTAACTGCTTTGAAAACCCTTCCTAATCCTTTGATTAAAGATGGTACTAGCGATTCTGGTAGCAGGCTTGATGAGCTAATATTTAGAAAAGCGCCAATTTGAGTCCCAAGTGAATTTTCACTAGTATTTCAATAACTAGTTAAAAAAAATAATTTTCCCCAGAAAGAAAATAAGGTTTTGCTTTCATTTCATCTAATAACTTCAGAAAAAAAAATTTTTTTTCTTTAGAAAATATTGTTTTTATACATCAAAAATCAGATCCGTAACGTGTGCCCAGTAGCAAAGCTTAGTATGCAAACAGGTCAAACATAATTTCTAACTTTCCAAAAAAAAAGCACTTGCACAAAAAACAATTCTATTTTTACCCCTTTGTTAATATTTTACTTCATTTTTGTTTTAATCGATTTCTGATTTCCTAGCCGATGCGAAATAAGCGTGTCCCTAGTTCCGCCGTCAGAGCGGTAACAATAACTTCCGATCTATGTTTATGCTCCCAAAATCATTTCCTGCTCCTATACCACGTGATACTGAGTACCTGGTGGGATGTTTTATCGCATCGTAATTTAAAATTTGCATTTCTGCATCTAAAATTGTAGGTAAGATTTTTTAAAGTGATTTTATAAAATGTGTGTCACTTAAGTCATCAGATCGGTAACACGTCTAAAATTATTTTAAAAATTATTTTATATATAAGTATATTCCTTTACTACAAGTAAAAAAATCACGTGTTTGATTTTGGTTTAGCGCGATCGACTCGGAAATAAAAAAAAAACTTTGTCAATTTGTCAGATCGGTAACAGTCAGAGTGGTAACATTGAAAAACAGCGAATATGTTACCGAACTAACTCACACGTTTCAGAATTATTAAAACGCAAAAATCATAGGTTTTAGCCATATAATATTGAATATTTTTGTTCTTATAAAATGAAAAGCAATGAGTTTTAGTACAATTGTGGTTTGTATATACTTGTGGTTTGTATGACCTGACAATAGAAGATAGGTAAATAAGAAAAATTGACACTGCAGAAATTAAGTTAATTAATTATTATTATTTTATTTATTTATTTATTTTTTTGAGCTTCAATTTCTTATAACTTCGCTAAATAACTAGATAATAACTAGCATGCTAAATTTGAATTTCTGATCAAGAAATTAAATTTTCTGCAACTAATTAAAGAAAAGCAAGAAGCAGAGTTGTGTGTTGTTTCAAAACAAAACAAATGTTTTATTAGCTTGGATTTGGTAATCTCATAATTTATTTTATCTAAAAACCTGATCGCTCATTTTTATTTTCAAGAAATGCTTTTTTATAATGAAATTTGATTTTTTAGCTAATATATATATATTAGGGTGGAGCGAAAAAAATGAATTTTTGATTTTCGTAAACGGGTACCTTTCATTTACTGTGAATGAGGATAAGTAACAATTCTGTAAAATATTTCACTTTTGCGACGTCATCTTTAGTCTGCGCATTTGGCCTAAAGTTTTGAAATTTCTGATTTTTTTTGGATTTTTCAAAATTTTTTAAAAAATATTGCAAATGATAAAACTAGTGACGGGTGGTTATTAAATGGAAGAAAAAGGTTTGAAATATACAAAGAATTTTTTAAAACCATTTTAGATTATTATTTCAGTTCGTGCATTGCGCTCAAAGTTCATCAAATTTCCCAAAATTTCTGATATTTTCGACATTTTTTAACTCAGTATTTCCTCTCAATATTCACTTGAAGTGTCTTCAAACTTGTTTTTATTAATTTTGTTATTACTTTGAACCCTGCAACTCTTTGCTAGCTCATGTGGAACTACCCAGGACTCACCACGAGGAGGTGACCGCACTTCTAGTCCTACACGTGAACCCTTCCTTCCAACCAATGCAAGCACGTATTTACATTTCTTAGATACGTCTTTCACAGTTAAATTGTTCCTTTGTGTCGTAAATTGATCAAATATTTCTGTCAGATATCCTCGTTTTTACTAAACTTTTTCTTTTCCTGTGATTACATACCAATTTTGAAGAGCTTGTGACCTATTCGACAGCTCTTTCAACTGATTGAGTCTTGAATGGCAGTTTAAAAAGAGCGCATTCAGAAATCATATTTAAATTCTCAGCTTCCATAATCTTTGTAAATATTGTGTTGTTAAATTACCTGTAAAAGGTAGCTTTGTAATTTCCACATCATGGCAAGAAATCATATCGATGTATACTGACTTTTGATTTATGTATGTAATGTATGAAAATAGATTTTGTCTATTTTTTGGGATCTGAAGCGTTCCTACTTGTTTGCTTGTGTGTTTTCTAGATTGAGCGTTTATAATACGATTTAAAACAAGTTTCTTTATATGCTCTCTCTTATGAACTAACCAGGGTATTTCCCGGCGTTGCCCGGGTGCTTATTAATACAACATAGCTCTAAAAAATATTTGAATGAATTCTATCCACATGAGAATATAAAAACTTATTTCATGCTAAAAAGAAATAGTTGAGCCTTAAATGGATAATTCATTGTTGATCGTAATCTTTGTAGGAAAATACTCCTATTTAAATGTGTTACATTTTATCAATTTGTGTGCTTAAAGTCTTATGTCTATTACTCTATCTATTCAAAATTATAAGAAAATGGCCATTTTGAGACAAAAGATTTGAATTTTGGGCTTTTTGAATTTTTTTTGAATTTCAAAACCCCTGCCTATGTGAATTCTAATGCATCAGGGAACCTCTTTGCCAAGTTTGTTGAAAATCCGACGAAAACTGGATTTGTATAAGGAACAAACATACATACATTTGATAACAGCATATTTCTTGGGTGCAAAGTATACATTGTTTTGAATAGATGTGAATACAATGTTCTGTTTTTTTCCCGGAGAGATAATCTTTAAAATCTCACACGAATTCATAGCTAAATTTAGTAACGTCTGTACTTCATCCTTAAAGAGCAAGGAAACTTTTACCCGCGAAAGTTATGAACTCTTTTAAAAAATATAGTCTAAAGATTGTTTGCTGTAGTAAACATCTGACTAGGGAAAGCTTTCTTGGACTTCTGTTTCACATTTTTTTGGATATTTTCCCAGTCAAAACTACCTTGCTCATCTCATGAAGTTACTGTTGTTCAGTACTTAAACCATTTTTATTGTCAAAATCAATCTGATCATTGACAAATGCTATAGAGGTTCATATTGAACTGCTTTGAAAGTATACCATGTTTAGCTTCGTCTAACAGGCCCAAAAATTACTTTGGGCCACTGGTAGGTCCATTTGGTTTTTGCAAAAAATGCAGCAAATTAAGTTCATTCAAATGTAATTGGCAAATGTTTTATTACAGAGGTCCACCAAGTTTTTCTTCCAGTTTCCGTATTACACCTTTATATTCCTGTCTTTGTAGTGCATCCATCAAAACCAATGCAAACAATTTCCTACTCAAAGAAACAATTTATTGTTTCTGACTTGTCTAAGAAATGTAAATGTGTGCTCTCATCGGTTGGAAGCAAGGGGAGCGCGAATGACACCCAAAGTGCGGCCACTTCCTCGTGGTGAGTTCTGGGTAATTTCAATGAGCAAGCATAGAGTTGAGTAGTTCAAAGAAACAACAAAATGATTAAGAACATGTTTTGAAGGCACTTTTAGTAAATATTGAGAGGAAATATTGAATTACAAAATTTCTGCTAATATTGAAAATATCGGAAATTTCTGAAAATTTGATGAACTTTGGGCCTAATGCGCTGACTGAAATTATAATCTGAAATGATTTTTAAAAATTTCTTGTATATTTCAAACCCTTTTCTTCCATTTAATAACCACCCGTCACTAGTTTTATCATTTGCAATATTTTTTTAAAAAATTTGAAAAATCTAAAAAAAATCTAAAATTTCAAAATTTTAGGCCAAATGCGCATACTAAAGATGACGTCGCAAAAGTGAAATATTTTACAGAATTGTTACTTATCCTCATTCACAGTAAATGAAAGGTACCCATTTACGAAAATCAAAAATTCATTTTTTTCGCTCCACCCTAATATATATATATATATATATATATTAATATAATTATCTTAATTCTATGGTAAAAATGCAAGGAAATTATATCATTTTTAGAGATGTTAACGAAGACTGAAAGCATAAACTCAAATATGTAACTCATATTAACATCAGATCTGTAACACTCATCAGATCTGTAACGACTTGAAAGTGAGTAATCTAAGGAGGGGGTAAATAACTTCCTTGACTTCCCCCTTTTTATTTTCTTGCATTTAGACCCAATTTAGACTTAGAATCCAATATTAATTTTTTTCTGCAAAAAATTTTTTTAATCAGAAAACTCCAACTTCAAATTGGCACTTTTCAAAATATTAGCTATTATCCATTTGTAGCAACTTATTTTAATATTTAGAGTGGAAAATTTGAAAATAATTTGTCAGCCACGCCTGCGTTGCATGGAGTGTCTTCTGGTGTAACCATTTCAAATCTCATCTTTATATATAAAAATTAATGTATGTATATATGTAGGTACATATGTATATTTTTTATAGACTCAAAAACTACCCATCTGATTTAGCTAAAAATTTAAATTTGTTTGTGTCCTTACTAGGCATATCAAGTTGCGTTGAACAAATCTGAATTAGAGCAATTGGAACAAAATCTGACAGGTAGTTCATTTTTTATTCCAATTTTAGTTGAAACTTTCACTTAAAATCTTTTTTTTAATGGCTTTCCTCCCTTTAAATCATTATTTAGTGCTTCATTCACTTCATTTTAGTGCTTCAAAGTTTCATCTCAACTTCCCCTCGATATCTAATTCTGCGTTTGATATTGTCTTTGTTTCGCGTGGTTTTCTGACACTTTTCTCAGTTCAAATAGTTAAGAAATGTTTCTTTCATGAGTATTCACCCTTGAATTAATACAGCTTTTTTTATTTTTTCAAAAGTAGAAACGCAGCATTTTAGAAAATCATCACTGATAAATAACACATTTAAGTTTGATTTTACATTGTCCTTCACGCCGATTTAACTGACCACATTTTCACAAAAAATACCTTCTTGAATTTCCATGTTCCATTTTAACCCGCGCGACGCCGGGCATATCCACTAGTCATTAATAAATCAAATGAACTGAATGTACCAGTTTCAAACTATTGGGTTTGGGTCAGATTATGCCTTTGTAATGTTAAGGCAAAAAATAGTTGCAAAATACTTGAGTGAACATCAAGAAAACTTAGTGTTGGATGCCCTTGTCATCTACTTTATCTGGCGGCAGAAAAAGGTGCCTCTAGGCATAAAGGCACCTCAAAAATTGTCAGAAAATCTACTAAAGCTGATGTTTCAATCTAAATTTCCAAAATAACAATTGAGGCTTATTGTTCTCTATATACACTTAGCAGATGTTCCAGTTTCAAACTGCAAAATGCACAATAATGAGCTGTAAAATCAACAATAATATATATATTACTGCCAATTTTAGTTTATTACTGTTCATTTTACAGTTTTAAGCTGGAACCTCCGCTGCCAGCATTATAAACTAAAAAAACAGCTTATTTTTTTGTAGCGTATCTGTGTACCTGTCTATGGCAGTGTAGTGCCTAAATGGATGGACCGATCTTGAAAAAAAAAAAGAAAAAAAAAATGCTTGAAAGTAGAGTTGAGAGAGTGTTCTTCAGTCGCGTCTTCGAATGACATAAATCAGCGAAGATATTAATTAAAAACCTTTAAAACGTTTTTCGCGATTTTTGGCACCAAAATAAAGAAAAAATTGTTCTGCGCCTGATAGAATGTGTTTGGAACGTTCATGTTACATAGAATTCAAATTATGACGTTTTTTTGGCAAATGTGGCTAAGCCTTTATTTACGCGATTGGAAACCGATGTAATTGTTGGCTGACAAGGAAACAAAATTCAATGAATTAAAACGTTTCTCTGGTGCCAGTATCTATTTGTTTTAGTGCAGTAAACTCCCAATTATCCGCGGAATAGGGTGGCACGGTAACCACGGATAATCGAAAAATAGGTAAAAAACGATATTAATAAACGCAATAGCTAAAAAAGGTTAATAACACAGCACATACATTTAAATTATAGCTAACAAATACTAAGACTGAATTAAAAATTTAAACAAACCCTGACCCTGATTGCCGATCTCATATTAAAACGAAGTTCTCTGGTTATAAAGAATTTTTAGTCTAAATATATTTAATTGTCTTCGAGAGGATATGGTAAACACGGAAAAGGAAAGATAATCCTTAGTAGTATAATTTGCCTTGTCGCAAAAGCAAAATAAAGAAGGAAAATTAAAAATTCCTATACCAAAATCAATTACAAGTATTTTAATTGTTAACAAATAGAAACTGGCAACATTTTAAATAATTGAGTTTTCGTTCCTCGTCGGCCAACGTTGACATCGGTTTGCAATCCTGTAGATTTAAGATTTAGCCGCATTTACTAATATACGTTACATTAGTTCGAGTTCTATTTTACATGAAGTTCCAAATACATCTTATCAGAAGCAATTTTTTTTTCTTTCTTTTGGCGCTATTGTTTTAAACTTTCCAGTATGTTTCCCCTTCAAATATCGCGAAGGATATTTTGAAGGTTTTTAATTAATAACTTTGTTTATTAATGTCATCCGAAAGCTAAGAACACTCTCGATCAGTTCACTTTTCAAACAAAACATTTTTCAAAATCGGTCCATCCGTCTAGGCTCTACGGTGCCAAAGACAGATACACAGCCACGTCGAATTTATAACTCCCTTCCTTGTTACGTCAAGGGTTAAAAATGACAACATTGAATGGTTGAATGTAAAAAATATCTTTAAAAGCTAAGAATGACCAATAACGTACTTTCTTTCTTTTTTCTTTTTTTTGCATTCAGGAAATCATCTCCGTAAAAAGAAAACTAAACTGTGACAGTCCCGCGGATAATCGGACAGCCGATAATCGGGACTGTGTAAGGATTTTAAAAGGATTTTCAATTTCCCCTCTTTATTCTGCTTTTGCCACTAGCAAATTTTACTAACAAGAATTATCTTTCCTTTTCCTTATTTACCATGTCCTCTCGAAAACAATTAAATATATTTAAATTTAAAATGCTTTCTGACCAGTGAAGTTCATTTTAATATGATGTCGGCAATCAGGGCCTTTTTTTTAAAGATGTAATTTATCTTATGTACTTGTTAATTCTACTTATAAGTCAAGAAAGCTGTTATGTCATCGTTTTTTGATATGGCAATAGCATACGGTCCCTCAAACAGCAGAAAAAATGCTTTTCTTTAAGTATAGTTAAAACAACTAATGAATATTTTAAGCTGAAAATTTTTATATACACGCAAAAAGAGCCTCCATATTTAGTTTACATTATAATATAATATGGGCTTAGATCAAATTTTAGTCTCAAATCTAATACGATTGCACACTCTATTCCACTTGAAGATTACCCACCTTACTTTTAATTTCGGATATTTGTTAAAATCTTGTCGATGCTCTTGAAATTTTATGAGGATCTCAAAGGGTTTCTTTGTCGTTACCAAATTAAGCAATGAATTTGATCAATAAGCACAGCCATAAACCATAGTCTTGCAATTACGAATGCAAGCCATAAAATGTTACTCAAACTCATGTCCAACATAAGTATATTTGTCAAGTAATTCTTCGCCCTCACCCTTTTATAAAAGCTTTGAATAAGGATAAAAAGGGAGTAAGAACTCCACAATCATAACAAAAATTAAGTGCATTTAAGTCTGGGGGTGGGTGTTGTCAGTCTATGTGGCATGTATTCTGTTCGTACTTCCCGTGTTGGCAATTTTTATGACTCTGACTAAGATGTTAAGTGGTCGTAAAGTTTTCCCTTAGTTTCCTAATATATGAGTATTAATTTTTCTTTCATTTATTGCATTATTTCAGTCATAGGGACATTTCATATCTTGTCGTTGGATTTCGGATTTTACTGCTTTCCATTTCTATCACAAAAAGGAAGTAGACTAATATATTCCCGTGAAGTTTTCAATATGCGGTTGTCCTATGTTCAATGCTTAAGTAGAAATTTTGGAAACGCAGTACCTCTTATAAACTGGAAGAACTTTCTACACATTAGCTTGTTACATTCATGAAGTTCATTATTTGATTGTTCAATTTGCAAGTAAAGTTTAATATGATGAACTTAAAACTATATAATTCCTTTCTGCCTTACAAGGTAATTTATTGGATGATTAAGATCAGGAAAGAATGAAAAATTATCAGTTGCGAATAACCTGCTGTGATTAACGAAATTCTTATTAAACGGTTTTTTTGGTTTAATTTTTAAAAAGTATAATTACGTTTTACTATGATTGTATTGAATACGGATAAATGCAACGAAGTATGAATCCAAGTTATTTTTAAGCTTTAGCTGCATTTCTCTTACTTCTTGTTTTTTTTAATAACGTTCCTTACAAATGCCTTACGATGCAGTTGGTTTGTTTCGAAGTTTTTAATAAAAAATAAAACAATGTGTTTTTAGTTTAAATATACATTTCACTGTCAACAATTTGATTGTGCTGTGCATCTTGGATTTAAACTGGATTTACTTTTGCTCATAAAATACTTGGCTCAAGCTTTTTGAGTTTTACGTGACTGATATCAATCACGATGTATCTAATTAAATAAGTAGTTTAAATGAATAACAAAATATGTAAAAATCTACACTTAAATTGGGTTCGCTAAAATTTTATTTTATAAAGTATGACAATGCACTACAAAGAACATGACATTGTAACAAGAAGTATTCAGAACAAAGCTGAGTTCCAATGAAAAACAAACCTACAGACAAAAATAAAAAATTTAAAGGAACCCATTACGTTTAAAAATTAACAATAAAAATTGTTGCATTTGAAGGTGTTAATGAAGATATTGAAAGAAAGATACACTAGGTGGCCAAAAGTATCCGGACACTTTCAAAAATTCACATTTTTACATATAGCTCGAAAAATAAGTGATCAATTGTTCTTTAATTTTAGTCATACAAAATATAGACTTCACCGAACATTTCCAAGTTGAAATTAAATTACCCTTGCATTTGGGGGACGACAAGAAGGGGGTTAAAAGAAAAACCGCTTTTTGACCATAACTCTTCGAAAATAGCTCAGAATAAGCTAGCAATTTCAGTAATTAATTAGCATACTATGTATAATTACTGTACAAATTTTTATGAACGTACCACTCTTATTTCTGAAGATATGAAACACTTTTGAAAAAACGGCAATTTTATTTGAAGGGTTTTTGCTCATAACCTGCAGAGTTTTTGATCAAACCTTATCACAACTTCAGGAAAGATGACAAAATACAAGAGAAAGAACATACTAAAACGGTAAATAAAAATATTAAAAATTCGATGAGATATGAACGTTAAAAGGAAATAATTTTTCACGGCGCATGCGCGAACGGCAGAAATTTATAACTACAAAAATATTGTAGCCTGATTTATACTGCATCTTATAGAAAAAGTTCCAGTTGAATATCATGAAAAATGAAAAAGATATCAGCGATCTAGTGAACTGTATTTCATTCATTCGCAGACAATACATAAATAGTGAGGGGTTGTCCAAAAATAGTGTGATGACAATCGATCATTTTTTTTCAATGTTAAATTGTATACAGTTTGAAAATTTATATTCGGCATTGTCGTCACATTTCGTCTGTTCGGCCAAAAAGACCTTATACGTAGGTTTCCAAAAGTATCCGGACACCCTCTTAAACGTTGGTTTTGAACGACGACGCAATAGCCTTTAATTTAAAAATAGCTCTTTGTGGACAGACCCTCACTATTTATGTATTGTCTGCGAATGAATGAAATACAGCTCACTAGATCGCTGATATCTTTTTCATTTTTCATGATATTCAACTGGAACTTTTTTTATAAGATGCAGTATAAATCAGGCTACAATATTTTTGTAGTTATAAATTTCTGTCGTTCGCGCATGCGCCGTGAAAAATTATTTCCTTTTAACGTTCATATCTCATCGAATTTTTAATATTTTTATTTACCGTTTTAGTATGTTTTTTCTCTTGTATTTTGTCATCTTTCCTGAAGTTGTGATAAGGTTTGATCAAAAACTCTGCGTGTTATGAGCAAAAACCCTTCAAATAAAGTTGCCGTTTTTTCAAAAATGTTTCATATCTTCAGAAGTAAGAGTGGTACGTTCATAAAAATTTGTACAGTAATTATACATAGTATGCTAATTAATTACTGAAACTGATAGCTTATTCCGAACTATTTTCGAGGAGTTATGGTCAAAAAGCGGTTTTTCTTTCAACCCCCTTCTTGTCGTCCCCCAAATGCAAGGGGAATTTAATTTCAACTTGGAAATGTTCGGTGAAGCCTATATTTTGTATGACTAAAGTTAAAGAACAATTGATCACTTATTTCTCGAGATATATGTAAAAATGTGAATTTTTGAAAGTGTCCGGGTACTTTTGGCCACCTAGTGTATGATAGGAAATGTAACTTTTGTTTTGATTCGTACAATGATATCAATTTTTATCAACAGCAAACTTGAAGCATTTAATAACATTGGCTAAACATTCCTTTCAAGGTGAATGTATTTCACATTTTAACATTTTTAGCATTTGTGAGTCTCATGTTAAACCACACAAAATGAACAGTGCTAAGACATGTTTTAATTATAAAACGCCACACGATTAACACCAAACTTCTTTTCAGAACTACATTAATGTTAAAAATGTCCACAAATAGTGATAGATCACTTGGCAGGAAAGGTAAACAACAATATGCAACTTTGGCACACTATTGAAAAGATTTGACAAAAGTTTTTAAGACTTCCTTTTTTTCCCCTTTTTTTTGTCAATAATTGTTCTGGTCATGTTTTATCAGCAAAAGTTTACCCTTTCCAGAAGAGTAGTGTTTCTGACATGACATGCTTTAAAGAAAGGTTCGAGAGTTTATCCTAAATTTTCAGAACCCATCAAGTTTTACTTATCGTAGCAACAACAAGAAGCACCGAATATAATGAGATGATCTAAAATCACGCCACTTCTTATTCTGTGTTCTTACAAACATTCGTAACTCTCAACGTCATTTTCACACTGTTTGCAGGTGACGTGGCAGCACCAGTGGAATTTGCAGTGGCAACGTTCAATACTACGTTGAATATGCATTGCATAGCCACGGCCGCAACAAAGGAGCTCACAGCCATCCACATCTCTGGATGTCTTATTGCATTCTCTCCCGTGCGTGCCAAGAGCCCCTGTTTTTTCATTGGGTTCGCAAAAATCTGGGGATGCATTCAGATAAATCAGATCCGTATCTGAAAAGGGTTTCATGGTGTTGACACTTGGAATCAATCTTGTTCGTTTACCAAATTTTCTTGGTCGGACTTCGGTAGCACCATCGAAACGATTCTTAAGATGAGCGCCAACTAGACGAAATTCTGGCATTGCACGCCAGCATGTTTTAGTCTGGCAAGATCCAGAAGCTCCGTGACATTTGCATTCAATCCTCATATCGTATTCAACAGCCTGAAACAGAGAAAAGGGCATTTGAGCACTGATATATATTATAAAAAATAATATTTTAAAATATTTCAGTTAATAATATATTTTGAGCGATGTATACTAATAAATTTCCCAATTGCAATCTTATACTGGTCCATTGAGCTATGTAAAAAAGAGTTGCGCTATCTTAGTGGTACATATTTTGCAACAAAGTGGTGGATTTACAGCTTTGGGGCCACTTGCAAACCATTTTGAGGGTCCCCTTTGTCTACCATAAAACTATGTAAGGCATTTTCATGTGGATTTTTGTATCCCCTTCAAAGACATTCCTTATGTTCGTGGGGGGCCCTCGCAATTGCGACGTTTTCGACATGGTAAATTCGCCACTGCTGCTACAACCTTTTAACAGCCCGAGATAAAATTTTGCTATCCTTAAGGAATATCAAACTTTTGTCGCAAAATGATCTTTAATTTTAGGTGCAAGAACGCACTTACTTGCGTAAATTGAAACATTAATGAAGAACTGTGAGTTTCCCATGCAAGTTTTGCATCAAATTCATTCACTGCAGTGCAGGTCAAAAACTTTAAGAAGCTAAATGTTTTTCTTTTATGTTTGGGTTAGATCCCCCCGCCTTGACGCTCATTTTTTTCACCTATAAAATTCATTTTAAAAACTGAAACTTCAATATAAGAATGAAGGCTTTCACGGCCGGTGTAAATATTAGTTAAGGATTCCGGGCTGTTGTGCCGTGGTGTGAATGGCTTTAATCCATACGTTTCGATCGCAACTTCGGCGGTCATCTTCAGTGGGTGTCGTTGATTAATTTGGCGACTGATGCGAAATTTTGAACTACTGCAAGATTTTAAATTGAAAACGCAGCACCCTCTACCTTCCGGCTCGGAATTGACAGTTGACCGGATGCCAAAGCTTGTTAACTTTTACTTCTTCCTCCTTCTTGTTAAAAATATTTGGGTGTTTGAAAATTTCTATGGCCTCTCTATTCAATCTGGGGAAAAAATTTGAAGTCCGTGAAATTATTTTGGCCTCTTTGAATTTTATATCATGGATTCCATTACTGAAAGTGTGCTTCGCGATCGCCGACTTTTCAGTCTGACCCAGCCGGCAATTAGAAATTTTCAAACACCCAAATAATTTTAACAAGAAGGAGGAAGAAGTAAAAGTTAACAAGCTTTGGCATCCGGTCATCTGTCAATCCCGAGCCGGAAGGTAGAGGGCGTTGCGTTTTCAATTTAAAACCTTGCAGCAGTTCGAAATTTCGCATCAGTCGCCAAATTAATCAACGACACCCACTGAAGATGACCGCCGCAGTTGCGATCGAAACGTATGGATTAAAGCCACTCAGACCACGACACAACAGCCCGGAATCCTTAACTAATATGAGACTTCAATAGTTTGGAGGGGGGAAAAAGGCGATTAAAAATGACTTAAAATATGTAAATCGTTGAAATATATCACAAATAAGCACATTTTCAATTATATTTCCAATTGCATTATTTTAAAGCTAAAGGGTACTTTAAGAGTAGATCTCTTATTTTCACATTAGTCCATTACTACTTAATTGAAGTTGAAACTATAACCGCTACATTCACCGTCAATTCTGACTTCGTTGTTTGACTAGACATCGGTCCTTAACCGGGAGTTTTAACTTTTAACTACGCTCAGACAAGTCTTCGAAAACATGCCTGGTTGCTGATGAATTCATTCTAAGGATCATTCAAAATACAAAATTAAAGAAAAGGCAAGAAAAGAGCTATTTTTACGCGTTTCAGTTTCTAGACTTTCAGCAGCGAGTGCTAATAAAAATTATTAAAATTATTTTAAAGCGCAATTGGACTGTCATCATTACAAGTTGTACGCAGTTAATCGACAAGAATGAGCTACCAACTTCAAGTCTTATTATTGTTGAAGGCTACTCTCTAACTTCAAAAACCATTGCTCAAAGATGAACAGTTAAAGGTAAGATATATTTGTTTTCTACAAATGAAATCTTTCTTGTTTCTGTTATTGCTGTCAAATACTGTAAATGTCAAAGTATTCTTTGCTAAAAAATCCGCATTGGATTTGGTCTGTTATTTTTAATGCTTCTATATGCTACTTTAATCGAAATCCATTCATACATTAAAATACTAAATACAGCTTTTGAGTGCCGAATAATATTCTGGTGAACTTCATTTACGTGTGAAATAATTTCAGAGTGTTGTGTATGACATACAAAACTTAGTATTGTTAACTTCAAGCTTGGAGACTGTTAAGACTGAAGTGATTTTGATGCAGCCCTTGATTTTCATATTAAAAGAATGTAAATTTTCGCTATGACTCATAAGTCTCTCCGTAATGCATATTTTTTTAACAGATTGTGTATTGTTTTATTATCATTTATACCATATTATTTTATCTGTTTTTCAAGCAAAGGAATTTCTAATTAGATACGTAAAATTGTCTAAGGGAAAAATACACGTTGTTAATTCTTTTTAAAACTGGGATTTTTTTTATGATTCTTGACTTTTTTTCATTCATATTGAGCGAAAAACAAAATACAGTTTGTCTCAGAAGCAAGATAAAATAACTAATAACTACGTTTCCTACTTGATATTCCGACGTTAAGGCCTCTCATGTTTATCTTCTGACCCCATGTAACAAGTAATTTTTGCAAGCACTCATTTTTTTGCAAAGCATATGTGCTTGTTCGTGAGGTTAAGAAAGCATTGATATCCTCTTTTATTGCACAGGAAGCGGACTGGAGAATTTCAGTTTGTGATAACATTTAGACTCGAAAAGGGCGTTTCGCTATCTTCGGCAACTGTTGTGCTCTTTGGCAAAACGCATGAAACTTAAGTGTTTATTCTGTTTAACGTTATGTCCTTAGCCGATTCATAAACTTCCATGTTCCGTTTTCAGAGCCTCAGCGAGACTAAACGGAACAGGAATTATACACATCATCCTTTTTGAATGGCATAACTTCCTGTAGGTATACCTGTGGTTTCTGAATGAATTTCGTGTGTTGTTTATTGTCTACGATTCAAAAGATTAGTAAACCTGAAAAAGGGAAAATTTCATGAACTTCCCCTCCCACAGTATTTTTCTTTTACTAGTACGATAGTATCAATATGGCAATTTATAAAACATATGCACGGCAGCAAAAATTCTAAAAATGGATATAGCAGAGGGCTTGTTTTATTTTTATTAAATTGCATTAATTGCGTTTTTTATAAAGCATATCAAAGAAGCAACTTTATCCCATGATATGCAATGACTAGTCTGACTCGTCATTTATATTATGGGCCACTGTAGACTTTGAGGAGCCTGAAATTATACAGTAAAATCCTCGATTATCCGCGAGGGTCTTGGGAAAGAAACGAACACTATTAACAGATTTTTTAGAAAAAGCACGAATTTAAATTTTGTTTGTATCAACATTTCTTACCCAAGAGTGCGGTGTACTTCACCCAATAAGTTATTTTACTTAGGCGTACCACTTCTTTATAGATTTTATATGATTGGGAACCTCAAGTACAAATAATTTTTCATGCTGTACCTATTATCACTGCTTGTACAGTACATATCACGCTTTAAGTGGGATGCAATTATTTTTAAACGAAATACATTTTTTATCTTATTTACTCCTTATTTTATGCTTTTTTCAGATTTATCCGCGATACCCGTGCAACCCAATTCCACGGATAATTGGGAGTGTACTGTATTTTAATGTTATTTAGATGTTTCTTATTAACACCAAACTGATTAATAAATTCCAAGAATAAAATGTATTCTTTCTCAGCTTTTACGTAACTGTTCAGTAGAGCGAAAATAAATGTTATTCTTCGGTCATATCAAGTTTCGTTTGATTTGTATGTCAGGGGGTTTAGCATTGAACACTGTATTTTAAGGTTCACATTAAAAGCAAATATTTAAGCAATACACATCCTAACCATTTCGGAAGAAAGCTTGCTTTTATTTTATTCGATATTATCACCACAGAAGCATAGACGACAAACTGAGAAAAAGTAATTACAGAACAATTAGAAGTAGAGAGCAATCGAGTATATTGATATCTTTTGATTATTAATTTCGACGATGCAATCTAGATTTTTACTTTAATAAGCATTTAAAAATAATTTATTTACCTATTTTAGCTTATTTTGCAGAAAAATGTTTTGGTTTTACGAACTGAGCTATGTATTCAATTCTTATGAATAATACAGCTTGTGGGAACTAAATAAATACCTTTGTGCTTCAAAATAAAGGCAAAAAATAGTACAATGCTAAAAAAGCACGTTGCGTTATTTGCTTTTAATAGAGCTTATGTTCATATAATCAGGTGTCGTTAAATTCCAGAAAGAAGCATTTGTTTGAAAGTGTTTCTCACCAATCGGGTTTTTTTACATTAAACAAATTTGCTATCTTGATAACTAAGCATTGCACTTAGTAACTGTAAGGTCATAAACATATGTTCAATCAGAAGTGAATTATTAGATACGTGGCGGCGTAAACTTCAAGAATATGTGTCTCAAAAACAAGCTTTGTTGGATTGTGAAGTTCAGTAATTGAATCGGTTGAGAGCAAAAACATCAGTCACAAATTCGAAAATTCGTTTTTTATGGAAACGAGCTGTGGGAGGCAAGATGTATATTGATATCAAAAATCACGTCAGTCAGGTTGCTAATTTAAAAGATACGGGCTAAGTTAATTGAATGTTGACCGTAGAAACAATGCTAGAATTAAGACGTTTTTTTTTCTCTCTTGAACAATTTGAAGTTCTTGACTGACGTTGTTTTTGTACTCACCGATTCAGTTGTTTCACTAATATTTTAGTAGATATGAAAAGACTAGAGAAAAAATTTCGCTGCTGTTTAAATGATGTAAGAAAATCCCCCCCCCCTCCCCCACTGTTACTGTGTATCAGCAGGCTCGTCATTTAAGCGGATCAGGGGGGGGGGGTGGAATTAATGTATTTACATGTAAGTGGGCTTGGACATTTTTCGATAAAATTTATATTGGTTTTGCACCTTTTGATCCCCCCCCCCTGGAAAAGTGTGAAATGACAGGCCTGTGTATCAGAGGTGATACAAAATTAAAATGAATATTTGAAATGCAAAGCATTTATCAGCATAAACTGCTAGAAATAATGTTAATTACTTAAGAAATGAATCTGTAACAACGATAAGAATTGTAAAAATAGTATAGCATGACATGAAATTAGGCTATACTGCCGTGCTAAGCACAAAAATCGTATCTGCACTTTTTAAAAAAATTGAGTTACCGGCACCAGGTGGGTCTTTGTGATGTGTTTTACCTAAATATAAAATTATGTAGTCATTTAAGAACTGGACATGTTTTTGAAAAAATTCTGAAAAAGTTTCATCTGAATCAAATACATGGTGGCACAAAACTTTAAAGAGTTATATTTCAGTTTGAGTTCGACTGCAGATACCACTTTTGCGCTTAGCGCGGCAAATATAGTGGTAGTTGTTTTTACAAATAATATTTTTTAGTGTTTAGCTGAAAGTTAAAAGTAAAAATGGTTAAGCTTTTATACGGAATAATTTTTAGAACTAACTAACTGAAAGTTTTAGAAGATTTCAAATAGATTAGAAACTGATATATTCTGTTGCGAACTGATTGCGTTTTTTAAGTTAAGAGATACTGATATTATTTCGAATGAGGTTGCGTAGTGTCCCAAGTAGCACAAAAAACCTTTAAACGTTTTATAAACGTTTTTAATCGGTTGTAAGAATATTAATAACCATTTTACAACCTTTAAAAAACGAAACTTGGGGTGTGTTGGTCTTCACCATTTCCAGACCTAGTGCATTCTCTCAGGACTGACAAACCTTTTATTCATTTGGCACCACTATTAGCACATACCATTACCTGATTGAGACACAGGAACTCTTACATTGCGAATATTACTAGGTATTTAAATTAGCTGAGAGCATACATTTCAAATAGATGCTCAAGGTATCTGTAATATGCCACAGAAAACATAGACGCTGACGGTTTTTCTGTATCTTAATAAAAGCAAAATTGAGCATCGTTCCAGCACGTAAACTATTTCGTTGGATGTCAGTATCTTTCTAATACATCACCTGCTTGCAGAAATTTTAATGTAGATATCTTAGCTTCAAAGCAATACCAAAACGTCTTATCCTAGAAATAACTAAGATATTCTATTGTTGTTCTGAGACGACGGTATGATTATCTTATTGAATAAAATCATTCACTCTTCTGCTAATCTTATAGGATAAAACGGTTTTTCACTTATCTCGCATTTCGTCATATTATTGAAAGCACTATGAGTATAAATATTTCTTTATGTTTAGGTACTGGTTTAGTATACATATATTTTTCTCTCACAAGACAAGTCAAAGTTAAAATCTATCGAATGATTAAACATTGCAAATAAGAATTTAATATATTGTTTGACAATACTGTATTACAGTAGTGCTCTGTCTATGACCTGCGGGACACTCCAGCCCGCGAAACTGATCTGTGTGGCCCGTTATTTTGTTCCATGTTACAAATCAAAAAACAGAAGAAGTGATAATGTCACAAATTTGCCGCCAAATACTCATAAATTGGTTTCTGAAAAATATAAATTTAATAAAATATTCATCAAGTAATGATATTAACAATTTCTGGTCTGTAATTTTCTACCCAGTTCCACATTTTCCTATGTTATTTAAAAACATAATAATATGGTTTGAAACTTTATATATGCTCTGGCCCGAGAGAAAGATTTTAATATTGGGTGGCGGATCCTCGGGCAAATATAGGCTGAGCATCGCTGCTGTATTGGATAATTAAAAATAAACAAGGTTTACTTTACCTTTCTACCAGCTTCGTTGTTATGAAGATTCATTATAGCTTTCGGGTCAGACTTTCCTCTCGCTTGACGAATATCATTGGTATCTACAAAACTCTTGGAAAAAGCGGTCCCATAAGCAATGTTGTCTGAACATCCAGACCATTTAAACGCATCTGCGTGCTGTTTTTCAACTGTGCGATCACAGCCACATCTAACCAATCTTCCGCTGCTACAAGCTCTGGTGACTGCATGGGACACACCAGCTGCTGAAATAGCATGGACGAACGCTGCTTCTCTTGTGCCTGGAAGAAAATCATAACGAAAGGAATTAATGAACTGCTTGGAGAAAAATTGAATTATATACCTCATTAAATACTTTGAAGTTCAAGTAGTAGCTTTTAGTTTTCATTTCAGACTGACGAAGAGGCATATTCCATAGAGTATAAAAATATTTTTGGTTTCATTAAAGTTTGAGCTTTTTGTTTTATTTTATTCGACAGTTCTTGTGCAGAGTCACACAGACGGCATCCTTACTTTATTTATCAGGAAAGTTATATACGAATAAGACTCGAGGACAAGGGTTTTGGGGGGAGTTTTGACTCTGAAATCTCTTAATTTTTTTTTTTTTGAATGACTACGCTATGTATTTTGAAACAACTATGTGGCAACTTAATCAACTATAAAAGAGCTTTTTATTAAAAAGCTCTATTATAGTTGATTAAGTTATGTTGAAAAAGTAATGGCTTTTTCAACATAAATTGTAGAACGTATTGGAGGAAAATCAATTATAATAATATTCAACAGCTTTACAAATATATGAAACTGAAAAGTTTAATAAAGACAACTATTCGCACCTCTCAACTGCTTATCAATCATCAGTTCTGATGAACTGCAACAAAATGTTTTATAAGTATGCAGTAAAAATATGTCATTAATCATTTTTAATTTTATTTATTGTGATTACTCTTGCTTTTACACTACAATTATTCTCGTATCTCAAACAAACCTCCCGAAATTTCCCCAAAATTATGTCAGAATATCTGTATTAATGAAGATATCTTTATTTTCAGAATCATAACTGATGGTACCTCACACGAATTGGAAATATAATGTTGTAACAACAGCTCCCACCCTTTAATTTTGAAAGCTCTTAATTGTCGATACCATACTTAACATTGAACACATCAATATAATTAATGGACTGCGAACTGAAAGGAGAGTATTTTGCTATGGATTTAAACGAAGATCTCCGAAAAATACTTTCTGCAACGTATTCATATGCATGTCAGCAGCAAACGGATATTAATCATGAATCCATATACCAGCGTTAAAGGGATAAAGTTTTTCAATTATTTAAGTAATACTTAACGTTCATTCACAGACCATTGCTAACATTCTCACGTTCATATGCAAAATATGACATATCTATATGATGATAAGCTGCGTATTAAAAGAAGGAAACATAAATAATAAAAGAATATTGTAGGTCTTTAACGCTCAAATAATAATTAAAGGATGGGATGCCTAAATAAATAATACCCGTCTGGAAACCTGTTCTTCTCTTTTGCATTCTTTGATGATTGCCTTTACTCAACTAAACCCATTTATAAGATACTCGAAAAGTATATAATCATCCCAGCTGAAGCCGTAAGGTGTTATTCAAGTCTCGATCATCATTATATAATATTTAGTAAGCAAAGGAAATATGTACCTCAATTGTTCCTTTTGTCTTAAGCAGCAAAACATATCAAGCAGTATTGTAATGTTGTAGGATATAATAAGCTGTAAAAGGATATTGGTTTATAACAACCGTTCAGTTACCATTACATGGGAGTTAAGAAAAATTATGATGTAGTAGCTATCAAAACTTCTCATAAGCAATCATTGATTCCTTATTTTCATGCGAAATTACAGGTGTTATTACGGCAGTATATTTTTAAATTATCAAAAAGTAGTGGTGAAGAATATTGTTTTGATATAAGGTGCAATTTTGCCACACCTTAGAGGAGTATATCTAGATCTTACATACAAGTAATTTTAAGTATCTGTTATGGGAATAAATAAATAAACAAACAAATAAACGTGCTCAAACGCTTCAAAAAATTAAGTTTTCCTTTGAGACAAGATGTTAATCGCTCAAGTTTGAAATAAATTGTGGTGGTATATTATTTAGATTGTTAAACAAGCTATCATAAATATATAAAATGATTTAATCTCACCCCTTTTGTATCGTGAAACATAATAATTTAATCTAATGGCATAAACCTTCACAGCGGTTTACGTAATTTCGCTTTGGTGACTTGTATGCAGCGACAAAATTGAAAATGTACTTGAATAAAATCAGCTTAAGAATGGTATAAATTGCAATGAAAGTTGCAAATATTTATTTCGGTGTTAAAAGGAACTTTTTCTTCAGTACACTAAATTTTTCATTGCAACTTAGGGTTTACTTACATTGGCTTTATTCAAGCACATATATTTTGAGCAAAGAAGTTAATATTAATTACGTCAATTTATTATACTTTACGTAAATATTTTGCGTCAAAGATTTGCTTTTTGAATAACTTTTGATTTTCTTAATTTATTAATTCTATATTTTAAAGTATAAGTATATCCTGTCATTTCATGTTAAAAGCATATTTCTTGAACTTGCTTTACTTGCGCAAAAACTACAATTTAAAGTAAAATTGATCGGAAATATTAGGGGAACGTCCGAAAATGTCTTTTTTTTAAACAAGTAAATCTTGAAGAGTTTTTATTTTTAATCAACGATGTAATTACCCGCGTTATCAACAGCCTTTTGCCATTAAGTATGCAAATTTTTAATCCCGGATGGATAAAAACCAATTGATTTTTGGTGTAAACTATCTGGAAATAGGATCTTATGATACAAGCCAAATGTTCAAGTGTTTGTTTCATAGAAAGTGTTTTAGCGATCGGAAGAAAAGGAAATCAGCTGGTACAATTCTAGGCGAGAATGTTCCTACTATTATCAGCTGAAAAGGAGTAATCTCGAAGCATGATAGTACAAGACCACACTACTCAAGGCGAACCATTAAAGAATTAATGAGTTCTGGTGGGCTACTTTACCCACCATACTCACCTGACTTTGCATCATTTCGATCTGTATGCGACAAAAAACTTGAAAAATTTTCAGATGTCCAAAACACCATCTCTAGGTATGTTGTTCAAAAACTGAATTAATTTCTATTTACCCGGGTTTAAAAATATGTGCACTACCCTGCGGAATAGGGTAAATACACTGCTGATGAAAAATAAAAACTTTTAAAAATATGTTTGGGAAAAAATTAAAGAAAATAAACTTATTTTCCCGTAAAATTATTAAAAAGAAGTGGTTTTGGGGAACAGTTTTTATTAGCACCTTTTTTGATCTTGTTTCATGCATGTGCAATATTTCATGCTTGTAGTTTAGAGACGTTCATGTGAATTAATACCTGAAGTAATGGCAAGAGTGACGGAAAGTCGAAACACGTAAAAAGTTTATCTTTTTTAGAGATGACATTACATGAGCTATTAGATTTAACACAGTTCCTTGATGTATACAGTAAAAGCTGTAAAGTTAGCCATACTTGTAATTTGACCACCTGTTCAAGTTGACTACTTTTTTATTCACAAATATCACTGTCATATGTAACTAACTCTTTACTGCCGTGCTAAGCGCAAAAGTGGTATCTGCAGACGAATTCAAACTGAGATATTACTGTTTAAAGTTTAGCGCCTCCATGTATTTGATTCAGGTGGTACTTTCTCAGAATTTTTAAAAAAATATTTCCGTTCTTAAATGATCACAAAACATGGTATTTAGGTAAAATACATCACAAAGAACCTCCTGGTGACAATAACTCCATTTTGTTTAAAAAGTGCAGATACGGCTTTTGTGCTTAGCACGGCAGTATAAGTTGACCACTGAAGTACTGAACCGCAAACGCTCAAATTACAGAGATTGTACAGCACTTCTATGTCCCTTATTTTGGAATAGATCTTCATTGTAAAGAAGATGAGTTATGATTTGTGTCTATGGATTGCATTCTATTGATCTACGTGACATCTTTGCAGAAAAAGTAATCTATCAAAAAAATTTCACTTGAAATTATTCTCAGAAAATTCGGTTTAAACGATCAAAGTTTGAGAATATGACTCTCATTCACCATTTCGTGTGCCCCAATGAAACAAACCAAACAAATACTTCTAGCTACACAAAATCACACTTTGCAAATAGATCTAAGTGTTTAAATACTGTCGCTAGTAATTGATTTCTCCTGGTTATTGAACTGTCTTGAAGTTTCTTCATGAAAATCTCCAAGTTGAATCGTTTAACAACTTCAGCTTCAGGCTGGAGCTGATCTCTTCCCCCAGTTAATTAAAATGAAACATTAAAACTTGACACGATGATGCAGTACGAGCGTCAACGTTCTGATTTATGAGCTGTCGACGCTCTGACTAACGAATTCAAATGTTAAAAAGCGTTTTATGTTATCTCGCGTCATCGGCCTGATCGCTTCCTCATACATCAAGTTAATATTTTGTAATGTATTTTTGGAATGTGAAAATGGTAGGATATTTTTGTGGGCGTCTCCGTAGCTTCAGCTTGGAGTATTTTCGGGTGGTCTCTCAAGAGATAAATCGCACTCTACTGGACGTAATTGTTAACTTCAATGGATGTCATTAATATCGGATTTTTGGTGCGCAAATAGCAGTAGTGAACGCGGGTAGAATGCATCATTTAGGATCTACTGACGATTTCTGCAGATTATGTTCCAATTGTTTCTCAGTTTAAACTAAATTTTGAGTTTAAGTTGCAAAATGTGTACTTTTATTGAAATGTTTCAATTTTTAATTTATACATTGAAATGTATTATTTATGTTAAAACTTATCATCAATATGATCATTCTTATGCTACTGTTTGATTTTTTATCCTGGTATAAACTATGCTCTCTTATTTGATATTTTTGATACTGATGACATTCAAAGACTTCATTGAGTCTCAATCCTTTTATCTTATCTAAATATCTTTAGGTAAAAAAATAGTTTCAAGTTAGTTGAGATTATTTCAATCTTCTTATAATTGAAGCTAAAAAATCTCCTGTAGTAAGCTTACTTAGTGACATAAAAATCTTTAAAATTGCTTTTAAAATAGGGAGAAAAAGTTAAATACTTATAATATTAATGCTGAGGCTTAATGTTAACAGACAGATTGGAATTTAACAACCGGAAGCAAAATACATTTTACATTCTAATAATATCATTGCAAGAAAATTCGCAATAAAAAACTTCAACTACCTTCAAGGAAGAATAGTTAATTTTTATCACGTGACACGTTTAACTAATAGTAAACTTAAGAGCTAGTTAGGTCCAAGTATGGTAAAATGCCGATGTCTGTTGATGGCAAAAAGTGTGGGTGCTCTGAGCGGGACTTTAGATGTTTAAGAACATTTTTATGCTGCATAAACAGGCAGGCTTCTAAATTATTTGAATCTAGAGAGCTAAAAAAATCGACGTAATCACATTCAGTTACATTGTCATATATTTCGTGAAAATTTCCCCTTAATTATGGCAGAGATCCTTTTGTAGTTTTGAGATAATGTATTTTGTTTCCAAAATATTATGTAAGTTTCACATAAAATTAAGTAGACCAAACGATACCATGCTTAGTGGTTGATACTAAATTCGACTATTTAGCAAAGTTTAAATTTCAGTTTTAGGAAATATTTGAGGTTATTTTATGTGAAACTTTCGAATTTTCTCGTATCTCGTGAAAATCATTCGCGTAAGTCAATTGACGTAGTTTTACAATCACAAGTATCTTTTATTTTTTCAACGAGCACAATTGTTCCCAAACGTCACAGCCAGCAAAAGTTCTGAACGTAAGGCCTGATTATACCAAAGTGATATCCAGGTTCTAGAAAATGTTGATACTCCCCCAGAAGAAAACGTTACTTTCAAAGTAGTATTAAAGGAAGGGAGAAATTAAATTCTTTTTGGTGCCCCTTAAAGCTGTGGTCTTGGTTCATGTACCTGCGGAACCGTGTACAAGTTAGATCCTGCCTAAATGGTCGTTCAGCTTAATTTTATTTTTTTTTTCTACTCCTCATAAGCTATACTTTACTTGAGATATAAAAAATCATTCATTGATCATAAATACGAATCAAAAATAATTACAACGAATTTCTAACCCAAAACAATATTTGAGTCTTATTTGACTATCGCCAAACTCATGTATTTCTATAAAACTATTTCAACGAATTATCTTGAAAAGTAAACTAATTATTAACTGTATTTTGGAAATACACGAATTCAATTTCATTTGACGTACTGCCTAGCATAGTCAATTGATACTCATTACAACTTTTCTTATATGTTGTACAAAATTAAAAATGAAATTTAATGAGGAAACATAAGAGAGCACAGGATTTGTTTCAAGTGGTTCCCTAGTGCTTCAGAAAGTAGGAAAGGAAATATATTTTGCTTAATTAATCGTCGAGTATGTCTGTGAAGCGATGACGTATTTGGCATCAATTAGGTACTTGTTAAAATCGATTTTATCTTCACAAAATATTCACTATGCATCGAGTTTAATTAAAGTCAGGATGTCACATCACAGTGGTGAACTTATAATGTTGCGAAAAGTAAACGAACTGAAGTGAAACAATTGAATGCAAACTTTTATTAAAATCTCAAAATCCTTTTTTGAAAGAAAAGAGGAAAAATTGAGAAGTTTGAATGAATATTATCATATTTATTTCCAGTTTTTCTTAAATCTATATTTTAATATAAGTTAAACTACTGTCTATAAAAATAACTTTAAAAATGAACTTTTACTCTGGAGGGTTTTTAATAGAATTAAGACTACGATATATATGCCTACAAAAATGACGTCATATCATTTTTACATTTTTGCTATGCAATTTCGAGTGTCATATATTGAGACAATGTTTTCATTGAGATAGACAATGCTTATATAAGATGCTAACGTGTGTTTTCAAATTCATCTTTTTCATGAAGTGAATTTACAGTTTAGACATTTCAAAGAAGAAAAATACTATGTTTGAGATTTTGGTTCTATGTACCCTTTAGATAATTTATTTTTTCATTCTGCATAGAATATCGTTTATCTGACTTAAATATATTTTCTTCGATACTTGTAACTAGGCAGACACTTTCGGCTATTAGCTGGTTCACATTCTGTATTAGTAAAAGGAAAAAAAATTCGTTTTGCAACATCGAAAGTGTGTAAAGCTAATAAGGCCTAATAAACTAAATTGGCATATTTTGAGAAAGGGAAAAAACCCCCGAAAGATTTAGAATTGAAAATGAGGTGCTTGAAAATGTATGTCGAATATATATATATATATATATATATATATATATATATATATATATATATATATATATATATATATATATATATATATATATATATATATATATATATATATATATATAATTAGGAAAAAAACAATCTCCAAGTTACCATTATCACGCGTGACACGTTAAGCGAATAGGAGATTTTAGAATTAGTCGGATCAGATTGGGTAAAATGACCAGGATTTTAGTTATTTTCAACTTTGCTAGCTTGTAGAACCAGACTTACCTTTTTCGTCTAAAATGTAACATTGCACTATGTGAGAGAAACTACAGTTTTTTTATGTGGTTATCTTTGACTAAAAAACTGTATAATCGTTTTATTTTTAATCTTGTTACTATTTTCCTTTTAACTCATAGTCTGGGAATAAAATGATTAAAGATTGAAAAAAATGAAATAACTTTACAAAGAGAGTAATTGAAGATATAAAACTAGTCATACACTGCGATGCAAAAGTTTATACAAAATGCAAATATATGAATAAAAGGGAAACTATTCAGCGAAATGCTTTCAAGTTTCTACTGCAGGTACACAATATGGTCCCAAATACGTGTCTGGAGTTTTTAAAAACATAACCGAAACGAAAATCGGAAATTACAAAAGAGATTTTTTTTTTTTGCTGTTTCAAAAGTTTAGACAAAAGTCAGATTTTATGCAAATATCTCTTAAAATGTGATTGGTGGAGGAAAGGCGGGACTTATTATTCGAATATAAAGTGCAGAGATTGCTGAATGAATAATAAAAATCCCGAAAGCTCTGTAAACGCGTGTAAAGAAGAGGAGAAAGTTTCGAAGCCGAAATTTGAAAATGACCCAACTTTAGTTTTTTGTCTTTTAAATCGGCTCTAGTATGGTAGTACATTGTTTTTTACTTCATGGAGAGCAATTTCAGACATGCGTATCGATCAAAAAATCCAAGAAAAATTATATTTATTAAGGATGAAGGAATTGAGAAAACGGCTCGAACTGACGATTCGCCCCTTAATCTTACAAAACTTCAACTTGGATCAAAAACAGCACGTGACAGCATAAGTAGATGAACAACTGAATCGGAATGCATAAAAAAAAGAATTGTGCTTGAGCCTTTTTCGGACAGAGTGTCCCAAATAAGCCAGAGTTTAATGGTAAAAGCAGCACAGCATATGACCATTGGATATTTCTCAAGTCCCGCTAATAGACTTATAATCCATCCATGCCATCCCAATTTTAACAATTTTTATCAGAAAAAGTAACATTCATTTTTTACTCACGTTGATACATACACTGCTTTTTCCATTAAAATCAGGCTTATCAGGGACACTCTGTCCGAAAAGGCTGCAGCACAATTCTGTTTTTTTGATGCATTTCTATTCAGTTGTTCAACTACTTATACTGTCACGAGCTGTTTTTGATCCACGTTGAAGTTTTGTAACATTAAGGGGCGAATCGTCAGTTCAAACCGTTTTTTCAATTTCTTCATCCTTAAGAAAATATATTTTTTCTTGGATTTTTGATCGGTACGCATGTCTGAATTTGCTCTCCACGAAGTAAAAAACAATGTACTACCATACTAGAGCCGATTTAAAAGACAAAAAATTGATAAAGTTGGGTCATTTTCAAATTTCGGCTTCGAAACTTTCTCATTTCCTAGCATGCGATTTACAGAGCTTTTGGGATTTTTATTATTCATTCACACACTTTCTGTACTTTATGTTCGAATAATAAAGTTCCACCTTTCCTCCACCAATCACATTTTAAGAGGTTTTTGCATAAAATCTGACTTCTGTCTAAACTTTTGAAACAGCAAAAAAAAAAAAAAAAATGTCTCTTGTAATTTCCGATTTTCGTATGGGTTATATTTTTAAAAACTCCAGACACGTATTTGGGACCATATTGTGTACCTGAAGTAGAAATTTGAAAGCATTTCGCTGAATAGTTTTCTTTTTATTCATACATTTGCATTTTGTATAAACTTTTGCATCGCAGTGTACATTATTATTGAACATTGTTATGTATAATTTTACACACATATCCACACATACAGGCAGTGGCGCATTTAAAAAAAATAGACCCCGCGATTGGGTACAAAGCAATGCAATTTCTTTAAAGGATTGTTTCATTAATTTCTAGTAAGTAAATACTGAAAGTAACAATGGCAATAATAATATTCAAATAAACTTTGTAATTCATATCCATTTAACGATTCCACATCGATTTAATTTCTTATATCATAAAAGAAAGTTTTTCATTCTCCGATTCATTGCCCTAAGAAATACATTAAAGCGAAGGCAGAAAGTTGACTTCGTAAGTATTTGCTGGCTGCATGAATTGAGTGGCAAGTCTCCTGTTGCTGATTCCTTCTTTAAATAATGTGTCTACGTCTTTTTGATGCGTTGTTATTTTTTCTCAGGACGTGAATGCCCTCTGATTGATGATAGTCACTTAGTCTTCCTTTCACTATAAGACATTTGTTATGCCGCAGGTACATCTTATCTATGTTGAAGATTCTGTTCCTCATTTTTCAAATTTGCCGCCCAACGCTTCTTGAGAGTATTTAATTTTATTAGCGGAAGCCCATTTGCTGCTAAAACTTATATGCTCTTTGCTTTAAATGATGCTGTTTTTTTGGTAACCATTTTCAATGCAGTATTGTCTTATAATTACTCTTAATGCGAAATGAGCGCAAAAAATTTAATTTGGTGCACTGACAAATGGAAAGTTTATTACTGAACTCATAGTCAAGCTAACACATAACTTAATAGAGCATAAAATAGTTCAACATACGTATTTATGTCAGTTAATTCAAGTTATTTTGAGTTTAATTTAATGATTTTACCAATTATTATAAAATAAATTAATGAAAAATTAAAGTACAAATGTTTTTAATTAAATAGCTTAATTTTTCAAGCTATCTAAAGAAATAAGTTTTCGAAAATTTTATACGTGCTCTTCTCATACTATTATCTAACTTGAAATTGGATAATTTTATCTGAATCTGAATTTCCATTTTATATTCCTGAACAGAAAGGGGTGTTTTTTTTTTAAATAATTTGCTGATAAATGTTATTTTATTGGGTAAATAACTAGTTATGGGCATGCTTATGGGTTAAAAAAAAATTTGTTACAAATGTTGAAGTTCTAGTTCATGGAAAAAGTAAATCTAACTGTTAGAACTAAAAAATTGCAGTTTTATAGCTGTGATATTTTCATTCATTTCCAATTATGAATTATTTGTATATGTATACATTGAAATACATTGGTTTGACTATTTTAGACTTACTCGCTTACTTGTAGTCATACTATAACTAAGCTAGACCACCGAGGCACAACTGGAGTTGGTGCCATTGGACTGCATGATGTTTTTTCAATGTGTTTCAATTACGTATTACTTGTACTATCTTGAATTCTGAATCATTACGTTTCTGAGAAATTTAAACGCTCGTTTTAAAAACTCTGAAGTTTGTGACAGTTTTCCTAGCAATTTTGTTTACTAAGCATTCCTGAAATTCTACTAAAGGCAGAAAATTTTTCTACTTCATCCTGACATGTTTGGAACATTCTTAATTTCAGAGTTAAAGTTTTTTTTTTCACTTACTGAACAAACTTTATTGGAGCGAAGTGTCTATATAACTCATATAAATTA
This sequence comes from Uloborus plumipes, assembly GCA_038373865.1. Taxonomy (NCBI): domain Eukaryota; kingdom Metazoa; phylum Arthropoda; class Arachnida; order Araneae; family Uloboridae; genus Uloborus; species Uloborus plumipes. Next base: position 151,474 of record JAXGGA010001056.1, read on the forward strand.
AAAGAAAAAAAAAGTATTACCGGCAGAAAACTTCCCTCATAAAAATTTCTTTTCTGAGCTATTTTTCGTTTACGAATACTAGTAACGATCTATTGCAAAAAATGATTAGAGCTCTATTACTTTCATGTGACTCGTGCTCCTACGATATTGTACCAACAGTTAAGATTTAAAATGAATTTTAATGCGTTTCTAAAATTAGATTTCAGGTTGTCGATAGTGTCGTTTTTAGTCGAGAATAATGGTAATTTTTTTTTCTTTAAGGTAATTTTTTTCTGTAAACCTCGTGCAAATGTTCTGTATTAGCTCGAAAATATTTTTTATTGTGGGTTTGAAAGTTAAAATCATGCAAAAGATAAAATTGTTGAAATCTGCATTTAAAATCGTTTACGATACATATCATTTTAATCAATTGATTAATAGTGATGTAGCAAATTTAATTAGGTATCGTTCAATGCCACGTGGCAACTTTAAATACCCAAAGCTTGTTTTAGAACAATTTCTGTAACACTTTAACTCTAAAATATTAAAAGAAACTTAGATAAATCTCAGAAGCTCTTATCAAATTTATTAATGTAAAAGCTCTAAAGTAAGATTTAAATTTTATTCCAAGTAGTATTAAGTAAAATATTAATTGAAATTCAAGAAAAAATCTAAACATTTGAAAAATAACCAGGTTAAAAGCGTTCTCAAAGTAAATCTTGAAAACATTAAAAAAATAAATAAAACACGGCATTGTATGTTGTGGTAAAAACATCAGTGGTTGGCACTGCAATTGTAGTTGACACTTATAATGCTTAAAAAAAAAAAAAAAAAAAAAACCGTTAGAAGATTAGTTAAGAATAAGCTGAAAGGCTGTTAAGAATAAGATGCATTGCAAATTGAAACACCGTTTTATAATCTTGGAATTTTATATTTTCTCTTGTTGATTATTAGTTTTCTTTACGAGTGTTACTGCAGTTTCAGCTGCTGGTGGTTTTACCCTATACCCTCTGTAATAACAGCAATGAACTCTTGATTTTTTTTCTTCCATTCATAAGGTCGAGATACAGTTTTTAAAGCTAATAAGGGCTCATTTCTAAATTAATGATGCTGTCTTCACTCTTAATTTAGACAATATTATACATTGCCATAGCAATTATCTGCATAACGAGGTCTATTTTTCCATCCTCAAATATTCTATTGCTTCCCCTTTCTTCAGCAGTTTGATGTCTTAACTTGCATTGAACTTTCAGCATGTAAATAGAGTTTTCATTAATCTTACACGTCATCTCCAAAGTTATCTGCCCACGTTGAAGCTATATTATTAACTTCAAAGTGGTTATCAAGGTTTAAAGGTCTTGACGCGGCAGTTCTTGATGCTCTTCCATTTTAGAAGCAGAACAAGCTGAAGAAGTTCCTCTGGTGGAGGCATCAACCATGGGAAGAAGCAATGGAACTACCTTAATTGTCTGTTAGTGAGGAGCTGCGACTTTAGTATGGAATACCAGTCTCAAGATGCAGCTCGAGTGTCATTAAATGATAAAGCTGTTTATAAGTGCAGGTTTCGAAAAGTAAATATTCATCATGAGTTAAAGCTGAGGTAGCTCCAAAGCATGGATTGCTGAGATTGGGTGTAACTACATGGCATTCGAATTTGGAGGCTTAATTTTTAGTTCAGCGGTGTAGCGAGACTTGAAAGTTAATGGATGCAATAATTTATCATTTGTATCTGGAAGTGAAATACATTTTTTTTTGTGTGTAATAATAACAGGGTTAGAGGTAGGAAATTAAATGGATAAAAGGAGGAAGGTGTAGTAAGTAGGCGGTGCCTACTGAAAGACAATTAGCCACTGGCGTAATTAAAAACAGTAGTTTAGAATGGAAAATCGAAATTTAAATTTAAGTAAAGCTTCACAAATTTAATGATTTTTTTAAGCCAATGCTTAGAATAACAACGTGTTTATTTAAAGTTTAAACGTTCGTAGTGGGTTTTTAGCTAATATTTTTTACTATGTTTTAAGTAATTGTAAGTATATATAGTTTTGATGTTCTTTCTTTTTAGGAACTTTACTTTCATCCAGATGCTCTGTTCTTTCTAAAATATTTTTCACAAAATTTCTTTACGTAAATACATGTGCAAAATAGACGCTATAGCAAGTACTGTACTAGCGAAATTGTTACAATTATATTCTTTTTTCCGTTTTTGTTTTAAGCTTACAATGAAATTAGCCATGAAATAGTACTGCTTAAATTCATTTGTATTTCCCTTTAAATTCATATGTAGTTATTTTCATTTGGAAATGTTTTTAGTGCGATCTTGCTGAAACTGCTGTTGCAATATTTTTTTAAAAAACTTATCTTATAAATTAAATTTTAACGTACCAGCAGTTCTCGTTGTCACAAAATTCAACAGACGACTAGAATTTATTTCTAAAAAATACTAAATCAATTAAAGGACATATAATATAATAGGAAAATACAGGAAAAGGAAAACAAAACTATCTTCCTTAAAAAAGGAAATCAAGATTGTAAAAATTGAAATAGTTTACTTAGAGTACGAGATATTTTTTAGTTTATTATGAGAGCTAATATAGTTTGTCACAGCCAAAATATTTTTACTTCCAAAGTAGTTGAATAAAATTATGAAAACCTAGTTGTTATTTCACAAGGATAATGTTTTACTAATTTTCGAAAGAATATCTTATAAATCAATATGACAGTAAATGCAAGCAAAAGAAGTAATCCATGCTAGACATAAAAGACATTGCGTGGTGAACAAACCAAGGAAAAAATGTCATGCCACTTCAAAAAAATATGTATGTTCAGGTGTTTGTTCTGATTTCTGTTAATAGTATTAGACGACCGAAGTCGAACTTTGATATGGTCGTAAGACACGGTTTATAAGCGTTGTAAAAATACCTTCGCTTTTAGTTCTAGGGACAAGCACTTGATTTGCAACACAGATAAAAGAAACATGAATTTCATTGGAATAAACTATTTTCATTGGTTCATATAAAAAAGAACAGAGAAAGAGAAACTGCTGCCGGGAGCGGGGGGGGGGGGGGGGATGAGCATAACTCGACAAGTTTAAGGTGCTTTGCAACAGTGGTGTACTCAGGGGGTGGGCTGATAGGGCCCCCCTCTGAAATTTTCCAAACAAATTTTAAAAATTTAAACTAAAATCGTTTATTTATTTTTCCTTTCCTGTTGAAATCAAGACATGATATTGTTTTTTGAATGGAAAATTAAGTATGGGGCAAAATTAAAAGAAAGGGAATAAAGTAAAATCCTCCTTCTTTTCCTTTCTCTTTTCTTTTTTAATCTCTCCATTTTACTGTATGTGACATGTATGGTTATCTTACAATTTAATTTTGTTCACATTTATTCCAAATATGTTTCAAAAATACCGATTAATGCTTGTTCATTCATCTAATTCTGTTAAAAAAAATGTCAACAAATGTGTTATTGAAACCCAATAATTGGAATTGCAGTAAAATAAATGGAAAAATTAATGTCATTGAAGCTCAAACTTGCAAAAATATTGCATGCACTTGTTCAAGAAACACCTTCTTCAATAAAGAACATTTTTCAAATTACAATTTTATCATTTCCTATTCTAATCAAAACGCTTTATTTCTCAACAATAATTATAACAATAAAGAAATATTTTTCAATGTATTTTTGTTATCTGAAATTCGCATTAATATCTGAAATTTGAAAAACGTGCTCTTCTTAGTTACATTTTATGAGGTGCCCGCTCCCTCCTCTCAAAGAATCTCGGCTCAGCCCGTCCCCTGAAGTGATTTGTCTGCGTAAGCCACTGCGTTGCAGCATAGTGTAAATGAATGGGTTTCAAAGAGAAACATACGTTAGACAGTACGTGTAGGGCCGTGTCGGGCCAAGACAGGCCCCTCTTCTAGAAAATTTGAAAACTTGCATTACTCCGAAACAATGTCGTATTCAGGGAATGGGCCAATAGGGCTGCAGCAGCCTCCGAAATTATCCAAAAAGAATTAAAAACATTCCAGCCATTACCTTTTTTCTTCTTTTTTCCTGCAACCGCTACATGAGAACATTTTTCTTTAGAGAAAATTTAATTATATGACAAAATTCAAAGTAAGAAAGAAAAAGAAGTTTATTTTTTATTTTTCTGTCATGCCTATTTCACTGTTTGTCACGTTTATGACTATCTTACAGGGACGTCATTTCAAAATTTTCCAGGGGGGGGGCAAAGGGTGGCAAAACCACGCCCACTTTATTCCAATACATTGCTTTCCCAAGGTCAGGGGGGGGGGCAATTGACCTCTCCCCTGGCCCCCTAAATGACGGGCCTGCTATCTTATAATTCAATTTTGTTCGTTTTCATTGAAAATTTGTCTCAAAAACACCGATTAACGCTTGTTCATTCATCTGATTCTGTTTCAATACATTTTAGTATATGTAATTGAAACATAACATTAGGAACAATAGTAAAATAAATGGCAAAAATTAATATTATTAAAACACAAATTTGTCAAAATAATGCATGCACTTGCTGGGGAACACCTACTTAAATTCAAATTTAAACAGTTCTCTTAATTCATCTTTCCCTGTTTTTATCAAATCGCTTTACTTCGGGGCCACAACAATAATTATAATGATAAAAAAAAATAATGATGTATTTTTGTCATCTTAAATTAGAATTGATAGCAAAAATTGAAAAATTTACTTTTCTTAGCTACATTTTATGAGGTGCCCTGCCTTCTTCTCTTTGAATCTCCGTTCAGCCCCCCCCCCCCCCCCCCCAAATGATTTGTCTGCGTAAGCCACTGCTCCGGTATCTAGACGGGCCCAATCAACATTATTTATTTTAATCAAAAATATTCCCTCCTTCCCTCAGTATCAATTAGTTTCAAATGTCCAGGGTTTGAACTTTTAAGCCATTCACGTCCCATTTTGTAAGGACTCTTCCATAAGTGTTGCGTTTTTTTTTTTTTTTTAATATCTCCGATTAGAGAATTGTAAATTTCCTCCCAAAGTAGTCCTAAGCAGCTTAAAATATGTTCAGCTGAAACCTGATGCTGCCGGCATTTTGGGCAAAGAGGGTAGGATTCAAGGACAGATCCAGATTCTGGTTAATGAGGGGGTCATTTCAGGAATGGTGTCATTCATGTTCATGTGTCATTTTTCAGCTTAAAGACGTGCTTTGGGGACATTTTTAAAATATAAGTCCCCAAAACGCTGTTTTAGCCTAACTTTCGCTCCTTGAGGGGGGAGGGGCTCACGACCCCCATGACTCCCCTATGAATCCGCACTTGGCGTAGTTTGAACATAAAAAAATATTTTATAGCTTTTGCTTAAGATTAGTTCGCGCATAAGCCTTAAGCTGGGTTAAAATTAAAACCCGATTTATGGCGTATGCGCGAACTAAAGTTCTTACGTAAAAGTTATAAAATTATTTTATACTTTATTATTCATATCATCCATTCTATTACTCGATTCATTCATTCAGATTCATATAAGGAAATCATTCATCATTTCAACTCATTTATTTATAGTCATTGCGAATTTTTTATTATTTTTTAATTTTCTTTGTATCAAATACTTTTTTATTTACCAATTTATTGAAATTCATATCAAATAATTTTTTCATTTCCTCATTTATGCATATTCTTGGGGAAAAATAATAAAAAAATTCAAAGATGACATCTTCAGTTTGTAAAAAATATGCTAAAAACAGAAATTTTCAAGATATAATAAAGTTATATTTTTGTAATTTTTTATAATGCAACAGCCATAAATTAATGGTATATAGCGTAATTTTATACCTTGAGCAAAAGGACCTTTTATGTTTCCACTGGCAAAGCGTGAAAGGCAAGTATTGGTTTTTCTGTCGCAAGGAAAAAGCAGCGACTGTCCCAGCTTAGTAGCCTTATACCAATTGCCGAATGGGGGCCCAAGCCAAATCCTCATATTTATATTTTTCATTTCAGAGAAAAGTTCTAGGTAGTTAAGTTTATGATATGCCGAAGCTGGCAGGTAGTAACTATCTGTTGAGCCTTTTCGTTGTCAAACAGATTCACACAGGATGGGATCTTCCATCAGTAAATGTTGTTAGTTGATAGCTTAGCACCCCGAAATCTCTAAAAAGTGTTCAAATAAACACGCAAAATCATAAAATCAACAGTAGCATTAATCAGTGCAAAAGTATTCAAATGCAGTTCCTAAATTGGGATGAAGGTAGTACTCAAAATTGAAAAAACATACCACTTTTTTGAAGTGAATGAAAATAAATATTTTAAATAATTGAAAATGTGTTGGCCAAAGAGTAGATGACTGACATTTTATTTTCAAGAGTAATTAAAGAAATAAATGTATGAAAAGTAAAATTTTCCATCTCTAATAATTTGATAGCCTAGACAGCCACCTACTCTACCTTACTGGACATTTGATGGTTTTTGTTGTAACAGTCTCTTCAGTCTGTCTCTCTCTCTCTTTAACTTCAATATCTGAAGTATATAAGTATTGACTTCGTGAACATTTTTGAATTTTTATAAAGTTACATATTTTAGAAGTTGCTGGAGCATATTTAGCATTTTTTTCGTCTTTAAAAAAATCAATGTATTTCACTTTCATCTTAATTTGTGTACCTGAAAAAAAAAAAATCAGAAGTTGCTACACATTTATTGGATTTTCAGATAAGAACTTATGCGAAATTTTTGATTTTCAAAAACGTACTGTACAAACGTACTGTAAAAGGTTTTCTGTACGTATTCGAATGAATGGCGTCGAAGACAGTTTTGTAAGAGCCGCAACATACTGGCTCACATATGTACATGCACATGGCCTAATTTACCAATTGACTTCTTGGCCAAAATAGCTAATTTGGAAGAAATGTGTTGCACAGAATCTCATTCATTACAAGATATATTTAACTGTAGAATTTCTACAGATATATTATTAGACTAGATTCATGGTTTAAAATAAGTTTTGAGATATGCACACGAAAACAAGTGTTGTTCGTTTTTTGACATTCGTACTGACTGAAATTCTTTTCAGCTTTAATTTCAGGGTAAAAACGTTTTCACAGAATTCTCGAGAAAATTTTAATACAAATATCACTTATTGAAAACGACTGCAAAAGCTTTTCATAATTTTTAGAGATATTTTTAAGGTAAAAGCAAATTTTGAAAATGTCTTGAGGTCTCTAAAGAATTTCTGGAAAAAGTGGCTTTTTCTCAAGAAAATCATATGATTATTTTTAGTAGGAATGGCTTCCTTAAAAATTATAGTCCACAAAGGCATGATTTTCATTATGATGCTTAAAATCAAGACTGATGAATGAAGTGTGTAACACTTTTGCTTTTAACATCAAAATAGTCATTGTCCCCTTATCTAGTATTTCGTTTACACCCTCAGTGTTCTGCCCTTGTCTGTAGTACTTACGTTGACATACAAGGTGTGTGGTTGCAGCTCTGTAGCACTTTTCTCTATTGTACTCTTCAAAGGGACCAAAACAGATGTGCTACTTCCCTAAAATTTCTAAATCGGGCCCCATACAAACATACTAGGACGGGCAATGATAACTCGAGGCCAAGAGTCTTGGAGGGGGGGGGGGGGGGAGTTGCTCGACATCCCTCTTCTCTGTTTGTAGCCGTATAAAATTCCTCTTATTTCGTGCAGAAGCATGACCTCCAGAAGGTGGGGTGTGTGTGTGTTGCTGATTCAGGTGTGCTCAACTAGGCAGTCATAACGCAAACTGCAAGTTTGAAAATTTTAAGGGGGGGGGAGGGATTAGGGGCATTTTTCCTTTTGGGGTGGGGACTCGCTCTTCGGAGGGGGTGTTTGTGATATCTGAGGGGGTGCATCCTTGCTTTTGGAAGAATGGGCAACTTGGTGTTAACCATCAGCCTGAACCTAGGACCCCTGCTCGTTAGGGGCCCCAAAAGGCAAAAATGGTTTTAGCCAATGGCCAAAGTTTTAAGGTTCAACTATGGAGAGTCCCCGAAAATGTGCTTGGCCTAGTGTTCCCACTGTCTTATTTGAGTCCTCATTGAACCTGAACTGAACTTATCGTGGCACCTCAAGGATAAACTATTTTTTATTTGTCTTTTACTGAAAACTAACCGAATTCACCCCTGGGTTTTTGTACATTCTATCAAATTAAGGAATTCACAAAAATGTTTGATTTCAAGTTCAAAAACGTCTAATAAGAGCCTTTTAACTATTTTTTATTTTAATTGAAATTACTGTCCGAAAGTGCTACAAGAACTGCGTCTGCACATAAAATTGTCATAAGTTCGGGCATCATAACTCAAAAAAAAAAAAAAAAAAAGGGGGGGGGGGCTCTGACAGTAATTTGTGAAGCTGATCACACTTTACCTGATGCATCATATTTCAGACCTGGAAGCGTTTATGTTATGACCTAGTAAAGGGCATTTTCCGTCTTTACGTCAGAAAAATACTGCTCTAACGAGAACTTCGACTTCAGGTGATTAAACGAAAAACAGGTGAGTTACAGCTAAGCACATCTCCTAAAAGTCTCCGATAAGTTCATGTTGCTAAACACATATTTTCAGTATTTGGAATCCGATTTGTGTCATGCTTTTTTTGCGTTGATATTTGATATATAGCAGATAGGGGCAGGTAAACCGCATGTGACACGAATACAATAATATAAACGTCGAGTAGTACCAGACAGCATGGCACCGTTGGTTCAGTTTAATTGTAGTTTAGTTTGTTGATAGTAGATGGCGCTGTGTATGGCACCGTTTCTAATGCGGTTTTCGAAACTGATTGTTTAAGTTCTTTCTATTTTTTCGCTTAAAAAAAAAAAAAAAATCCTGTTTAAACTAACATTTTTCTGAACTAAATACTATATCGTATCCGACATAACTGCTCTTTAGCTGTGGTAATTGTAGTAAAAATCGGTAAAAGATCTTATACTTAAGTAATTTTCAATTAATTCTCGGTGTAGAAAGTCCGCTACCCAGATTTAAATGCAGCCCTTTTTTTATTAATGTCTTGAACTGTTTAATCTTTCTTTCCTTTTTTCTTTTTCACTGAATTGCCTTTCGTCGAAAATAAAACACCAAAATATCGAATGAACCTGTAAACATGTATGCAATGAAGATATAATTAAAATACTCCTTTTTTACCTGAAATAAAATTAAATTCTGCGAAATGGTTTATGATAAGCAATTCTAACCCCTTATTACTGCTAGCTTAATAGCGAAGGAACTGCATTAGGTGATGTGCCTAATTGGGAAAAATTAAACAGGAGATTTCATTACATTTGGAGTAACACTTGGTGAATATCTATTGTTATTTTCAGAATTGCCTTTTGGAGAATACACAGCAACGAAATATCGAATGTACTCTTAAATACTGTAAAAAATGTATGTAGTGTAAAAAAGCGTGTTTCACCCCCCCCCCCCCCAAGCTGAAAGAAATCTTTCTATCTCGATATAGTGTCTGTTTTCGGAACTGCTCACGGAAGTTCAGCTCCTGTATTAATTTTTAATTTTTGTGAGTTTTTACTTATTAAATGAATTTGAGGCTATTTCCGATTAATTTCATATGATTTTTTCCCTGTTTATCTCGGCACTTAAAGTTCTTTTTTCAAAAACAACACTTGTTCAAATTATTTAACAATAACATCGTTCAGAGAGAAAAAAAAACTCCTAGTAAAAAATGTAATTTCCTAAAAAAAAAAAGGTTCCCCAAGGTCTGCGGTTGATCCAAATTCAACAAATTATACATATAATTATGGTCAAAAGTGAAACATTTGCTGATCTTTAACTTTTTTATTGAAATTACTTTCCTTATGTAATTTATTAAGCCAAAAAAAGTAAAATAAAACAAATAAATAAATAAAATAAATAAATAAATAAATAAATAAATAAATAAATTAAATAAATAAAATAAAATAAATAAACAAGTAAATAAAATAAAAATGAAGTCTGCTTCTCGCGTGTATTATTCACTTTTGGATATCAATTTTGGAGTTCTTAATTCTAGCAAAGTATGTGCCGAATCTATCTATATACTGTAGGAAATTTCGTAAGTGTTATTTTACTTTCATACTAATTATTTTTTAGTTTAGTTTTAAAAGCAATGAATAGTGGACCATTCAATAGAAAATCAGCCACTTTGTCCCTCGCGTGACAGCTCTATATTTTATTTCGGAATTAATGTTTAAAAATGTGTAATAAGCAAGAGCTTTTTTGTCAAAGAAAGCCCACCCGTGTGAGTTCTTGTTCTAAAATTGTTTGTTTATAGCACATTTTGAAATGAAAAATAAGTGCTGAACATAATGTCTGCTTGTTCGTGAAATGACCCTATTTTCCTCAACTTTTCCTAACTCAATATTACATTGTTGATCATTAAAGTTGATACGTACTTTTTCTCGTTGTTAAATTTATTTCTGACTTTTAAACATTGATGTCTAAGTTAGAATCGCCTATGATTTCAACCCTTCTCTAAATTTTTTTATTGAGTCTTGTCTCTCCAGAAAAATTATTTTTTTGTAAGGGTTAACGGAAAGGAGAAACGTTCTACATTTAAATGACTTAATAGCCTGATCAAATCAACTCAAAATTCCTATTTCATCAAAACACAATTAAGATTTTTAGCTACTAAATTGTTTAGCTGTTTTTCAACTGTTTTTGATGGCACTTAATAATTGCAATAACTTTACTGTAATCCGCTTAACTTGTTATCACGCTGTTTTGCAGAAGCATGTAGCAATTACACCACTGTACATAAATAGTGTGTAGCGTCATTATATCCAAAAAACACATGTTAACATAAAATCAGAGCAAGTAAATAAAACATCACTACAAAATAAATGCATAAATATGTTAAATAGCGTGCAAACTTTCAAATCATATTGAATTGAGGAATAATTTAAATATATCTAAGCATTAAATTAAATTTAAATCAACTTCCTAATCTTAAAGAGTAATGTCAAAGATGTACTACATGCTGTAATGATAAACATTATACAATTGATGTGCATAAAGCGTAATATTGAAATCCAGGTTAACAGGCTTGTATGACATTTAAAAAGACTGAAGCGCATATTCTAATCACAAGTTTCCTGTTTTAAATGATTTTCTGCTCAGACTATTACTGGAGCATGAAATTTAGTTTTTATAAGAATGAAACAAAACATGTTTAAAAGGGTTTGTTAAACGTAGATTTTGATTGATGACATTAGCCATGTATATGCGAAAAGTTATAGAATTTTGAGTTATTTAGTTTCAAAGTATTCGATGCAAAACCCACTCATTCAGTAGCGATTTTCTTTTTCTTTTTATTTCTTTCTTTTGGGTTCAGTGAATTTAACGTTAACTCAGTATTTAAGAGAAATTCAATGAATATTTGACTACACTTTCATTAAAAGAATTTTTTTTTAAATTTTCATTACGGTGTAAGAGATACTTGATGATATTTCATGATCGCTGAAGGAAAGTTATGTTTTCTATTTGCAAATGTTCTTGTCCACTCTGTTTACGCTACAAAATGTTAAAACTGCAGGTTAGACATGGCACATTTTTGAGTGAAACGTTGCAGCATCAACAGCACCTCCTGAAAGATGTCACTTGACTCCCTGTGGCACCTTCAAGGTTGCCATAGTGGCACCCTTCATGGGGTACGGCTGGTACTACAACTTTCACCCTAAAAGGTGCCAGTACAACCGCAGTTTTAACGGTGCAGGGGGTATTTGATTGGGAACTCACGTTAACTCAACTCATGTATTATTTTCAATTATTGTACGGACTTTTACACTTTAAACAGGATTTAGGTAATTACTTATCAAAATAATGAAGACTATAGGGCTTCTGTTCTCCTAAAATTAATCGTTGTTTATAAATGCTGTCATGGAAGCGAATGACTTCAGATTTTAAAATCAGGTCTAATATAATTCTCGGTATTTCTTAGAATATTTAACAAAGGTGTGTTTATTCTTATTAGGCGAAAAATTCTGTAATAATTTGTAGTGATAATCTTTCTTTTCGTGGAGGTATCACTTATGTTCACAAAGATAAAAGCATTCCTTTCAAAAATACCAATTTTACTGGCAGGTGTTTGACTCATAACACGTGCAATTTTCTGTCAAATCCTACAAAACTTTCAGAAAATTTATCAGAATATAAGAGAAATAAAATACCAAAATTTTAAATAACAATCTTGAAAATTTTAGGAAATATGAACATTTAAAGGGAGCCTTGTTTTTCAAAATTCATGTAAATTAAGTTCCTGTTGAAAAAAGGATTACTGCTTGAGTTTTTCTGAAGAATAGCACTTAACAGTTTGAGAGTATCAATTTGGTTTCGTTTTTATTTGAAATAGTATATCTGTTTTGCATGAAATATGAAATAAAAGAAAATAAAAAAAAGAAAGTTTAAAAAGATGTACGTAGAACCCGTTCATAGTTGAGGAAGATATATCTGGTGTCAGAAAACCGATGTTGGTACATGGGAAAGTAGACTCGCCTTGTTCAGTACGAACTTCCTAATACGATAAAATCTAACCATGAAAAAGGATAACGTCTATCTACTAGAAAAGATGGAAGAGCATTTGTTTGATTGTAAATTTACTCTGCCCGATAGTCCGTCACAGATCCAGCAGAACCCTACTATTTCATCATTGGTGCAGTTTTGACGAATACTAAATTTAGTAACTAACATTTAAAACAATAAATAATTTTGTATTTCAAGTTTTGAAAAGAACGTAGTGAGAATACAACCTATGCGTGGTAAGTGATGCACTTATTTGTGTTTGGATAATAAGCAGAAACTGTGTGTGTGGGTCTTACGGAGGTGCATGGATTAATAAAACTATTTGACGGAATCGAAGTCTTTAAAAACAATCTTGCAGCTATATCATACATGAAACGGAAACAGGACATGAATGAATTTCTAAAATTAGTGAATTAATTACAAGCGGAAACCTCAGTTGCATACAATAGAACGTCATTCTTAAAATTCTCTAAAACAGGATAAAAATGTTTCAGATATTTGGATATAAAAATTTAATTCACTACAGTATCATACCTTAGTTCAGTAATTACAAAAATGAAAAGAATCAGTTGCTCTTTTTCGTACACTCATTACTTAATGCAATATAAATGCATTAACACGTTCGGAACTGTTCAAAAATATTTAATATTTCATCTGATGAACGCTAACATGTTGCATGCTCATGAATTGCACACTTGAATAAGGTTTCAATTACTAAATATGCTCTACAAACCAGTGTGTGTGTGTGTTTGGGAGAAGGGGGGGGGGTTCTGAATAAAGGAGGCATAGGGAGGGGGAGGCGGCGTCATTGAAATGTTTAGGAGATTAATTTAAGAGGATTTTTCTCTTTTTTTTTGGGGGGGGGGAGGTGCTTCATAGCATTTGGGGGAGATGCGCCATCGCCCTAGAAGGTGATGGTGTTTCAACTCTTTTAACATTTTGACTGCCAAGCCGAAATTGCAAATGTTTACCACGGGGCCAAACTTTTTTTTTGTGTAATTTGTATTTTTTTCAACATAAAACTATATATAAAAACAATATTTTTCAATCTGACTCATTTTGTAACACATGGGGAGATTTTCATTCTGGCTACCAAAAATGATAGCCAAAGCACACCACGAAAGTTAGTGTAAATTATTCCATGCGTGGCCATGGCTATCTTATTTGATAGCCAGCTAAATTCGTCATTTATCAATAAACTTTGTTTTTTATTATTTTATTTATATGATTTTATTTCTATTATTTTGTTTAGGTTAGAATTATTTGAATTTTTATTACAATGAGCAAGAGAAAGTTAACTTCTGAAGAAATTGAAGCTGCGGCTATGAGATGCTATGATTCATGGGATGATGAAGACTTTGATTTATTTGAATCTGACGCGGATATTTTATATATATTTATCACATACTTTCTCTCTATTTATATATATTCTTTTTTTTGTTGCATGTTTCAAATATTTAATTTTTCATAAAACTTAGCTCATAAAATCGTTACATATACCAATTTGCGCAAACCACGTATACCTAACACATCGTAGGGAGCCCAACAATCAAACTCCAATACGATTTTCATGTAACTGATAACATCTTTGATAGCCATGACCTGAAGTGTTGAAACACCCTGGCTATCATATCGGATAGCCAGTGTCTCAACGGAAATATCACTGGATATCACATATGATAGCCATGGCAGTCAAAGTGTTAAGTATTTGCAAAACAGTAGCAGAAGTTTTTAATATCTTTTAACTTTAAAAATGCTCACGAAAGTACAACGTCTTATACAGTAGTGGTCTGAATTATAAGGATAATAGAAAATGGCACAGAGCAAAAGATATTTGGGCAATTCCATCGTTACACACGTAACAATCGCAGACTTTGAACACAAATAATTCTGGTTTGGGCTGATGAAAGTCTTCAATTTTTTTTCCTGTAGTGTAACTTGATGATGTTTATGCTACATTAAATTTGCGTGCAGATTGCTTAATTACAAAAAAATACAGAAATTAAAAACTGCCTGTTACAGACGTAATTCACAAAACAGCAAAAACTCGACTATGTCATACAACTTACAATATTCCTCTGAATTATACGGAAATTTTGAACTTTTTTTTTTAATACGTGTTCTAGAGACTTCAAGCTTTCTAAAACCATAAAGATTGTGTGGATTTTGACTGCCGAATTTGTGAAAATAATTCATAAACTTGTTACAGACGAAACAAAGTGGTGTTACATACGTAACATCTCTGATTTGAAAGCAGAAAACAGTATTGTAAAGCATGAATAAACAAAGATTTTTGTGCTAAAACAATACAGTAGCATTAATTAACACATTATTTGAATATTTTAAGTTATACTGTAACAGTTTTAGAAAATTTGGGTAAGTCTGGGGGAGTTGAGAGCATATGCCGATATGTCAATATGTAACAATAAATTAATGCATCTTAAGACAATTATTTCCAAGAAAGATTGACACAAGAAAAGTTTAGAAGGGCCTTCACACAAATTTATTTATTTGTATTCTTAAAATTAATGCATAATGGGGTTGCTACATAAAAAAATCGGGAAAAGTAAATTCCTCCCTGGAATCAGTGATTGATCTTAGGAGAACTTAAAAATTTGAAAATGTTGGATCATATAGCAGAATACTAGTACCAATCTAAAATTTAACCTTCTTGGTGACAGTTGGTCAATTTTGATAATTTATTTTTTGAATGACAAAATGTGTCCTTTTTCGTCCGACGTTCTCGAAATTCGAACGGCATATCGTATTCTGTTCGAAAACAATGCATTTCACAGGCTTTTGGCAAATTCGCGATGTTAGCCCACCGTTCTTCCAATTTTGGCGTCAGCTTTAAAACATTTTCCTGGGGCATATAAATAATTTAAACTTTTTCTGCAATGGAGTTTGCACACTGAAAAAAGGAAAGAGCGTCGTTGACAAATGCTGTTCTAGATCTTACTCTCTGCCAAACCTGGTGCTTGACCATACCCCCAACTCCATCCACAGCTCCCTTTCCATGTGACGTAGCAAAAAAATGCCAGTTGAGGTATAAATTATAATCAGTTATACCATATGTGTATTTTATTAATCTTAAGAAATAAATTTCAATTACATGCCGACATAATTAAAAATTTCAAAATCAGAATACCAGAAACTTTAGTACTCGTACCATATTATGCTATGTACATGTATTGCTCATCTTGTGCTTTTTACCTATTTAATTGGAAATTTACTTTTGCTACGGACGTAACATAGAGCCATTTTTTATGTCCGAAATGTTACGTCTGTAACAGCATTAATTTAAAAACTAAATCAGTTGCAATATTTTTAACTATGGTGGGCAATTACTCTAAGAATTTGCCAAAAGGACCAGAAAGGGTTTTTTTTAATTTTGATTTTTTAGGACGTAATGACAACTTTTGCTTCTTTTTTGTTACAGACGTAACATCAAACTTCTTTTTTTCAAACTTCAACTACACCATTTAGATCAATTCAAAAGAAACTAATGGATGCATATTATTATAGTACCGTCTTAGTAGTTAAAATTGTGCTACAAGTAGTTATTTTTGTTTTCATTTTTCGATGAGAAATATGCATTTGAAAATGTGTTCTTTTTTCTGATTTTTACAAGTTCGTGAATATCGTACTTCCAACTAAGAAAACATGTATTATTCTAACTCTCACTAAAAAACCAATGCAGGATTCTTAAAATATACATCTTAAGCTTTAAAATGATGTATAACATAGCAACATAACTTCAATATGAATTTTCGACCAATTGGTTTCACTTTTCATGGAATGGCCCATTTCTGAATTAAATACGTAAAATGTATGCATATCATGAAAACGAATAAGCATTTGTATAACTTTGTTACTAAATTCATCTAACCAACGACTTTTGTCGCTGCCAAACCAAAGCAAACCTAATGGGTGCTGCTAGACAATCATCCGATAGAAAATGTGTCATTTTTTACGTAAAAACGTATCCGTTTGAATAATAAATTTATGACACATATTTGCTCTACGTTTTACGAGTTTTCTCAAAACATCATTTTGAGACTTTTGTTTTAAAAATAAATTAAAAATAAAGTTAGACTTAGCGTAAACGACTGTTGCGGCCTTCTCAAAGCACATGTTATATAGACATAGATAAACATACAACTACTGCTTAAACGCAAAATGCTGTCTGAATCGTGAGCATCGATTGTTGATTCAGCTGAGATGAGTTGTAACGCTCCTGTGCTCAAAAGTAAAGAAAAGCTTCCGTGTACGTAAATTTGCTAGTAAATTACTGTGCGTTATAGACGGTGTTAATGAATTTCTATTGACGTTTGAAGACCAGACAGAAGCTACAACACATAAGTTAATTCGTGCAAAAGGATTAAATTTAGGTTTATGGATTCTTTATCTTAACAATTTTATTTATTTATAGATATATGCTTGTGACCTGTATTCACATATGTAACGTCTCAAAATTAGTTGGGTTTCTCTGAAGTTTTGCACCACTTTCAAAAAAAAAAAAAGTAACCAATTTATTAATTTCATAATTATATTAAGTCGGTACACACTTAATTCAAGAAAGCACAAGGTCTATTTTTCACATGTTTTTTTCTTGTTAAAGCCCAGCTGGCTTATTTTAACTTTTATGAAACAAGGCATTCATTTATGCAAACTTAACCCGAGAAATTACGTCGTTACCATCTTGTCTAAGAATTGAATATTAAATCTCTCATAGTAAATAAAGGGTCTTGTTCCCGAAGGAAATCTGTAGTATTCCACCTTGGATTGTCGTCGTAATTCCTCCCTCAAACGGTCGTTGTACATGGAATTTCTACCCCGAGACTGTTTAAGGGATTGGTTTTGACTTCAATCCAAAGCAGTATAGCTCTTTGCAGGAGCCAGAATAAAGGCCAAAGACGCAAGAGGGGAAAATGCATTAACTTTTTACCTTACATTTCTGCAGCGTTTTATACGAATCATAACTTCATTCAACAGAGGAAATTTGGTTTAAAAAACTTGATTCATTAATGAAAAATAACTAGAAACTGTTCAACTGCAGGGTATTTTGTTTTCAAGGGCTAAGTCATTCAATAACAAAAAGACCTAAGAAACATGTCCTTACTGTCTTGCCTCAGAATTCTGCAATAAATTTTGTATGTATTTTTCAATCGGCTGATCATCCAGAAAGTAAATTTATACTTAAAATACTTTGATCGAGATGCATATCAGTGCATAATAATTATTTGAAATTCATGAAGGCATATAAAGCTCATGTTTACAGCACTACAACAGACTATTCTTAAAAATAAGTCATCGACTAACGAAGTACATGAAAATGATATCCTACTTTCCCTCCTGTTGAGATTCTATAACGAATAAATAACGCCAATTCAAATAGTACGTGAAGAACATAACGAGTGTCTTTCTTCAATAAGTGCTCGATCTCACACTTGCCCTTACAACACATTTGTCAACTGTTCCTTTTCGACACTCAATCACTGTAGGAAGACAACAATGTCGCATTGCTTCTGAGCCCATGCGTAGCACGTCTCACAGCACCGCAGTCAGTAAATTTCGAAGATTTGCACCAAAAGAATTTTTATGATAGTGTTGTGTGGAGCATCTGGCCAACGAACTTCAACTGGTTGGGTGGTTTAGCCTGGTAAAACATAAGCGTACAAGATAACTTGAAGTCAAAGTTAAGTTTATCTCCGACTACAAGGATATAAATTACAGTAGAGTGTGAATTTGCATTACATTTGAATTCAAGTATGTTTTTTTTACTTCTGTAAGAATACATCAATAACTAAGGCTGAATACGCGTTAGGTATGTCCGCCATAGCAAGTGATACTAAAGAAAGTTATGTATAGAACGTTGTAAGAAGAATGCCTAGGGTTGAGAGATTTGTTATCTGGCTTATATCGATTGTTAACTTTACGACACGCTTTCTATGTATTTTCATTATTTGAGTGCGAAAAAATATGCATTTCAAAGCAAACAAATTAAATCAAGCAAAACGAGGAATTACTTTTCTATGTCTTACTTACTTTGAATTTTGTTTTTGACATAAGGGTCAATATGTCTTCTGAAAAACTTTCTATTCAATTAGAATTTTGAAACTCAAGTTCTAGATAAATACTAAGCCATTTCTATAAAATTTTCAATTATTTTTACAAACCTATTTTAAAAAATATATAACATATGTATTTTATCTTTATTCACTTAAATTAAAAAATTACATGATTTTTGCTGTTCTTTTGCACTTCTATGTCAGTTGGCAGAGAATGCAGAATTTCATATGCATCACTTTAAGGATACTGATACATTTAAGAAAATAATTGAGCTAGCTCATAATGTAAAATTTAGAAGATAACTTTTCCAAACAAAATTTTGGTTAATTAATAAATCTGAATATTTTTTTTATTACGTTAAACTTAAGTTTTATTTTCACTTATGTTAGTTACATTTACACTGTTCGAAGCAACATAAGTTACGAATTTATCAAAATGAAAATCTTGTTTTGAGATTCAGAAAGCAACTTAATTTTCCATTGCCTGATTAGGTAATTTGGGGTGAAGACGCCGTAATTAGGGAAGATTGCCGTATCATGTGTTGCACCCACTAGCATCAACAAAAACAGTTAGCCACTCAGTTAGCATGAAGGAGCATGTACATCGAGAGTGTACATAAATTGGTTTTGATTTAACGCAAGTTTAACCCTACACTGCATGATTTTTTATTTTTCGTAGAAAAAATTATATGTGTTTGTCAATGTAATAAGAAAACATGGAAAAATATTTAAAAAAATTTAACTCTAAATTTTCACCCCTTTCTAATTAAAAATAGTTTTGTTGCCAAATGGCTACACCATGCATTTAGCAGAAAAAAATGATTGTAAATGATAGTCTTGAAATTAGTTCTTTTTTGTAAAAAAAATAGAGGAATTGAACATTTGGTGCACTGTACTCTTGTAATAATTTACATTTTGACATTTTACATTATTTTTTATATGTACTTGTACTTTCCGATGATCAATTCTGTCAAATCTAATGTCTTTTGGAGGCTCTCTCGCGCAAGCTTTCTTTCTTTTCTCTCTTTTTTTTTTGGTTTGTAACTCTAGTTCCTCTGTAGCTAATGGTCTCTTTTTAATACGCTTTTATTAATTTCGCATCATGTGGGTTTGTTTGCATGTATGTATGTATGTATGTAACTCTGAATAAAAGATAAAATTTACGTTCTTTGCAAATATAAAAGTAATATATTTAATATTATTTTTAATACTAAAGGCTAAACTGTATTGCATATTGATGTATTGCATAAGTACATGTAAACTTAAGTGCGGATATTCAGTAGTTTTGAAAATCATAGGGAAACCAGTGATGATCACAGCGCATTACAATGTAAAAGCGTATTTTTTAGTTTTTTTTTCAAAACTATATTTTAAAATTATTAATGACTTTACTTGTCCGTGTAAGCACAACGTTTGTGCTAACTGAAATCTAAAATGAACACGTTTTAAAGGCTTTTCCCTATTGATTTTTTGTTTGTTCACTCTGTTGAACATCAACTAAGCATTGATAATTG